>JAGKQL010005419.1:0-11525 GCA_018398635.1 Cyprinodon brontotheroides
ATTTATGTTTTGTTGGAATAATCCAAAGAGCACCTCTTTAGCAACCAAAGCTGTAGCCTCTCTGAAGGAGTTGCCTTTGGGCTTCTTGGCGGTTTCTATGCTCTCACTGCCTGGCTACTTAATCATGTCTACTCATCAGGCTTTTTGTTCTCCTTTGTTCTCCAACAAACTTCTGAGCATAGAACCCGAACAGCTGGATTTATACCACAGACACATATCTGAGAAAACAGCTAAAATAGCTAAAATGTTTTTCTATAAGATCAAGAGGCTTTTCAAAGCTTCATTTCTGGATTTAATTTCTTTTTTCTTTAATTTACATTTACAAACGTGTTCGTTGTTTTTCTCTATATAGAGCTCCATTTTGATATGGAGAAATAAAAACAGTTTGAGGAAGTTGTCCAGCAGCTCGGCACCACCACCTGGTTTGATTTCACAGAGTCATGCAGAGGTTACTAAGATAGAGAGAGGAGGGAGGGGGAGGTATCCCTCTGCTGGCCAGCCGTGAGTGATGGGAGATGAAGATAGTGCTGATAGAGGCAAAGATTGTGATCTCTTTCTCTGTTTGAGCCTCTGTCAGGGTTAATGGGAAGCCAGGTCATGGAGGTATTAGGTTTTTATGCGTGATGGCTGCTGGCTGGCAGTGGGATGACTTGTTCCAGAAATAATGGTGCAGATAAGGTGGCATCCTCTTTGTTTATGTGACATTTGACCTGGTGTGATACAGATATTCACAAGCCAATGAACAAGAAAACAATACTGGTGAATGCCAGGTTGGTGGTGTGTTTTTGTGGTTTTTTTGAGACCCAAATGCAGAGATGGGTTTGTAGATTTACCAAGTTTCCACAGGCAACCGAGTGCAAAATCAAAAGTGTTACTGTTCCGTGTACCCAGGAGAACTTCAGGTAAAAGAAAATATGAGGAGTCAGGAAATGACGCGGAGCAACAAAACAGCAACAAATGGGCGAACCCGCTAACAGTGGTTCAATATAAGGTGGCTAAATGGGAGACTGAACAAAGACCAGGCTAATCAGCAGATTGGGAGCAGGTGTGGACAGAGGAGTCTAGAAGGGAGCTAGGGAAAAGGAGATTGACACAAGAGGGCAGCAGAGGGCAAACAATACCTAAGAACTAAAATACAATAAAAATAACTAGAATAAAACCAAATGGAAATGAAACAAATAAACTAGAGAACAGAGAAAGACATGTATTAAAGTATAACTCAAAAAAGAAAACCTAAACAGAACTAAAATGTGTAGAGTCATGAGACAGAACAGATACCAGAATTTTATATAAGATTGGAGTATTGGATCGGTGGATTGGTTATTTCCAAATGATGAACGAATAAAAGCTGAATAAGGGTAACTTAAAAGCTATGTTATTTTTAGTTTCTAGCTGGATCCACAATTAAACTTAAAGCAACATTTTGCTTATTACTGTCTAATTACAAGACATATAAATCAGTAAATCAAATGACAGGAACACGTCTGGGGATCTAAATGTTGAAGAGGACTTGATGGAATCAGATTAGGAAAAAAGGGGGATTTTTAATGCTGTTGAATTGGTTGTTGGTGCCATACAGGCTTTTCTGTATGTTTCAGAAACTACATTATTGATTACAAACAATGTTCATTGTAAGAGAAACTATCCATACGTAGCAATGTGAGAGATTGGAGAGAAAACATATGGAAAACATGATGACAGAAAGAAAACAGCTGCTCTTTAAAACCATGATCTAAATAATTTTAAGACAGTTTATTTATATAGAGCCAATTTACAACACGTCATCTCAAGTAAATTTACAGAGACAACTCAATCAGATCGTACAGTCCGAATGGTTAAATGTTTTTTCTAAGGAAAACAGCTACTGTAATTGCATTGTTATTGATGTTGCAGGATTCGTTCCTCCTGTATGAGCATGTTGAAACAAAAGATGTTTGTTTTCATCGCATTGTTGACTATACAGTAATCTCCCACGGTAAGCATGCATGCAGTAACAGTGGACAGGAAGTACTCAATTTTAACTGGACGCACCTCCAGCAGAAACAGATTTAGTTTGAGTGGGTATTTGCTTAGGCTGACGGGGGGTTCAGGTAGACAGAAACAGACACATAAAAGGAAAATAGAAGCACTGAACTATAAATCTTTCTATAAATCTTTTTCTATGCTAGAAAAGGTCATGGTATGTCCAGAGGTGGCTTTGTCTAGAAAAGAAACAGATATGCTGATGAGCTCTGAGACTTTTTTCATCACACAGACACCGACATCACATACAGTTAGTCACTATAAAAGAAGCAGAAGATCATTTCTGAAGAACTGGAAACTGATGTTAAACACATGAGTTGTTATTTCACTCTAACAGTAAGGTGAGTTTAGTATAAGCATGAAAGACTTGCATCAATCCTGCCTCACATCAAATGGTAGAGGTGATATAAAGATATAGAGGATACACCTTTGGTCTTTTATGTTAGCCAGAACAGCCTACCTGAGAATTGTGAATTACTAAGTTCATCTCTTCATGTCCACAACGTACCCTTCTTCAGAGGTTTAATTCCAGTAAGATTATAAAAAAAAGTACAAATAATCTCAAACTGAGTTGTTTAACATGACAATGATGTAATTTATTGATGTTTGAATATGGACCAAAATCTGCAAAGCTTGGATGTAGCTGCTTATGCTTGGAAACCCATCATAAAGTTTTCTAGTGCAGTTAGAAATGTTTTTCACAACTAAATAAACTATGCTAAGAAGAATAACTCTGGCCGTTTCTCCATTCACAAGAACGAGAGTCCAGACTCTTGTCCTCGCCAAGTATGTTCTTGAGAAGAACACAGGAAAGTCTGAACCAGCAGCATAAATATGGGTCAATTGGAAAAGAGGCGTACTAATAATAAATTCTTACTTTTTTCAGGATTAGACCTGGCTGCCGTTACCCCCGGAGGTCCGCTGGTTGCCACGGTCCACTCAACTTCGGAAATTCATTATTTTTTAATTACGCATTATATCAGTAAATGGGCCATATAGTGACACTTATAAGTGTAATATTATTGCACTTTAAATTATCTTAAACTGCATTTTTATAGAACAATGGCAACAGAAAAGAGAACTTTTAACCTAACACTCTGAGAACGCTCCATTGGAAGCTGCTGCTGCCGCAGTGCATGCTGGGACAGCTATCAATCTCAAGAACGGACAAGTCTGCTCTGATGCATGCTGGGTAAAGAGGCAGGAACGAGTAGCCTGGGTGCCATTCCGAACTTAGTCCTGCCCACAAAGTTTGAGGTCGGGAAGTTCAGTCTGGCTCTGCTCCATAGTAGCGCTTGAGTATTTAAGCCCACTGTCAGGCGATCGAATCTAGAGTATCAAGAGGCGGGCTTGCTCGATGAGTAAGACAGGAATGAGCCGCCATTAGCGTAATCCCAGCCACGTGACCGCCCGGCAGGTGAGCAACAACAATGGCTGCCCATGGAGAGGTTGAGGTGAGTAGATTCTGCTATTGGGTCTGTTGCAGAAGATGCTCGCGACAGCAAATTAATTTTAAAAGAGGAACAGAGAAACGCGCGATCAGAGTCTCATCTTCTTATTCTAGGCGTGCAACTGCGCGCTGATGTTTGTGGACAGAAACTATGCCTCGCATAATAACATGCGTCCGCGCCTCCGTTGCTCTTATTGGTTACAGTAGGTCTATCTCCATCCCGGTGAGTGCAGAGGCATTTTTCCTGGTTGGATTGACTTAAGCCCCCATAATCACAGCTCTATAAGAGCAGTATCAGACTCATATTCACGACTAGGAGTGGAAGTAGGACCTACGATCAGGCTAAAGAACGAAACAGCATCCTGGGACTTTGTCTGTTTTTGGTCTGCTGTTCTTGTGAACTGGGAACAAAACTAGGGTTAAGGCTACGATGACGTTTAATGAGCACACGAGCACATGAGAACGCACAAGTACACAGACTGAGAAACGGCCAGTATTTTGAGACTACCTGAGAAGGTTAGCAAGTTTGTGTTTATGATCTCCTTTGTTAATTTCATAGGTCTCCTGCTTGCTAACAGCTTCATTTGTTTACAACAGTGCAGTACTTTAAATTGGCCCCAGTGGACCATGCTGCTAATTTTGCCTCTGTATTTAAAAAAAAACAGCTCAGCTTTTAGAACCTGAACCACAGCACAGGATACTCCCACAGGGAAAATTTCTGAACTGTGACTTTAACCTTATTTGGCACGGAAATTCAATCTGGCCTCTAGTCTGCTACAAGCTTCCTGTATAGCTCCTCAATGTTGCTATTCTTCTGGTAATGGAACTAATGGTATGCATGGTTTTATATTTATATTCCTGATGCGTAGCTGGAAGTGTTTACTGCTGTCTGGAAACATATTCGCTCAATTTTATTCACTGAATTCAAAGTTAAACTAATAATAATGCATTGAAATCTGTTTAATATAAATAATTTACAGACGGTCTGTATTGTAAACTATCATAAAGGTTAATTTAAGAAAATACCTTAATAATGGATGAGTCATTAAAATAAATATTTGCATGAATTCACGAAGAGCAATTATCAGAAATCCCAGTTATACAAATCTACTAGAGAATTGTACAGAGATTGAGTAAAAATTATCCTTGGATCCATAGATCCTCTATACATTACCATCAAAAAGATATAAATACAACCTCAACTGGCAAATTAATTTAGGAATACGTAATAAGGCCACCTACGTCCTGATCTTCTAAGATTTAAATATGTTTGTGCAAAAGGTGGGCGTGTTCCTGGTGATCTACAAAGATTGATACACGCAAATTTAAGATGCGAAAACAAGTGTGGTTTTGCTAATTTAAATGAGAAGATTATAAGCTGCGATCTACAGGCAGTTGAGAATTGTCAAAGAAAGATTAGGTTCCAGAAAAATAATAATCATTATACTAAATAACATTTATAGAACACTTTACGGAGGTAGTTTATCGCTATGTGCTATGAAGAAAAGTAAAATACAATATGATGAAAATAACTCAAATGTAAATTAAAGTACTATAAAGCACAAGTTTTGCAAAATTTAAAACAGGAGCAAACAAATAAAAGTGATATATTGGAATGATTTTGGTTTATTTTACGGGTCTTACTCATTGCTCCTTCAAGTAATATCCCTTTCTTAATATTGCAGTGGTCCACCGTATGAAGCTATAACAGCTTCTGTTCTTTATGCAAGGCTATCCACAGGTTTCAAACACATGTTTTTGAACATTTTTTGACAAATATTCAAAATGTATGGGGTTACAGATTAATCTTGGAAGAGACAGTGTGCCTCTCAGTCTCCACTCTGATTCATATCAAAGGTTTTCCATCGGGCTGAGGTGAGGACACAGTTCTGTTCACTGAAACTAAGGGGTAAACGCTGGTTTCTGGAAAACATCCATTCAGATCATAATCCTCCCACCACCATAATTCTAGTCTCATCTGCATTGGTCGTATTCGACAAATTATAAAACCCTACTTTGGAATGTGAGACACCAGCAAAATCTGTAAAGTTTGGCTGAAATTTAAGCAGTCGGCCTGACCCAAACAATTTGTTTCTAGTCAAAATGTGGCTCCCAGTGTTTGAGAAGACAGTGTAAAAGGGAAGACAATATAAAAGGGACATAGAAGCACTGATCCATTAATACTTTGTTTGTTAGAAAAGGCACCCAGCTCAAGCTCCATGGAGGGCATAGTCTTGGAAAGAAACAGTTAAGAACACAAGCTCTGAGCCGGTCCTCATGCCAAAAGGGATAAAAGAAAGCAGTTACAATTCTTCACATCACAAGCTTAGCCTGTTGCTATGTCTAAGAGAGAAACAAGAATAAGCACTGAAAAACAGGCTCAATTCTGCCATTTATGTGTTAATGGCAGCAGCTCAGCTGATATGTCCCTCTGAGCTGTTGTCACATAACCTGGCAGTAGCCAGATTAATATGTGTAGAACTGAATTGAGTTCTATGTTATAAATCTGGGATGGATGCCGTTCAGTTGTGAAAAGGAAGAAAGTTTAGTACAATAATTTGAGCTGATTGGGTGGCGTGCCAGTTAATACCCGCCTTTCATGATACGCTTTCACTAAATCATTGTCACCATCATTGTCACCCAGCTTCATAGCAGAAATACCCAGCTTAATAGCTTTGGCAACTTGGTCGTCCATGAGAGCGACCAACAGAGACATAATAGGATTTGTCTGCAACTTTTTAAGTGTTTTCACAGCTAGTGGACTGATAAATAAGAAAAGCACAGACAGTTTTCTTATCTACAAATACACAAAGTGCTTCTTTTTGTACCTTTTTTAAACACAATATTGTCGCCATTTTAGCTAAAACCAAGTAAATTGCAGAATTGAAGGATACTGTCCCGCCCCAAAAAACGCTGCTGGCATGTCATTGGTTATTACGAGATGGATGTATTAGCCGAATGGATTTGTTGTGAGACTGAAAACTCAGATCTCATGATAATCCAGCTTGCAGCGCAAGGTTAAAAAAATATACCTCTGGAGAATAGAGATAGAATGAAGCAGAATGATAAAAAGTGGTGTCCATGTCCTCCAGCAGTTTAAGCCTATAATAGCATAACGATAGAGATAGACAGTAAACAACAGGTTACATAATTCTGGGATTATTCTTAATGTCAAATAAAAGCTAACCTGAACTTAAAATGTGTTGCTCAGTCTGACTGGCCAAACTCAGCCTATAGACAACTTTGTTTTGAATTTGCTCTCTAGAAGAGGTTTCTTTGTTTCTTAAACAAGTCACTAAATGAATTTCACACAATGTTCCATGGCTTTTTAGTAATCTTAACATGTGCATATTTACAAGTCCTTTACACACAGCTGGAATTGTGAAGAATGTCCACATCATGTTGTTTAAATCCATCATATCTGACATAATATGAAATTGTCCAAGCATGAGATTGGAGAGGAAAGACTGTTTCTGTATAGGCATCAATGTGTATATATATGATTATATGTTCATAAATTATATAATTTGATCACTTATTGGACTTTTGGAGTAGTATGAACTCATACGGTAAGTAGGAATTGGAAGATTGTTGGTGGTATGGACCATGATAAGGTAAAGGGCTATGATTAAATAGTACT
The DNA here is from genome assembly GCA_018398635.1 of Cyprinodon brontotheroides. Classification (NCBI taxonomy): domain Eukaryota; kingdom Metazoa; phylum Chordata; class Actinopteri; order Cyprinodontiformes; family Cyprinodontidae; genus Cyprinodon; species Cyprinodon brontotheroides. The sequence goes on from JAGKQL010005419.1 coordinate 7,113, forward strand.
TTATACTTATGTGTTTATACTCATTGTCATGATGCTGCCCTTTTTGGAGTTTATAAGTTTTCATTTACACTTTCACTGTCATTCTGTCTTTTGGTATTTGTTTCTTTTTTTAATTTTGTGTCATTGTAGTTGTTTTCTGGTTATTCTTTAAGCAGTGTTGTGATTATTGCGTTTCTCTCTGTTGCCCCCTTGTGCCAGTTTTCTTTCCCCTTGGGTTCCTTCTAGTTACTTCTATCCACTCATGCTCCATATCAGCTCATAAGCCCATTCTTTGTTCTGTTTCCCATATATACACAACCTCTGCAGTTCCTCTATGTTGGTTTCTTCTTGCTTTGTGGCTTCATTGCTTGCTCCCCGTGTTTTCTTTCTTCCTGGTGTCTCCTGTTTTTTTGTTTTCTTATGTTGTTCCTGGATATTTTCCTCTGTTGCCTCTGGAACCTCAATTAAATCAGCTAAACTTATCTCTGCGTCCTCATCTATGCATTTGGGTCCTCTAAAATATATATGATTCAATAATGCAGTTTGTTGGTTTGGCATTGTCAGATTGATGTAGTTTAATTATTGCAAGTTTTTTTTTTCCAAAAGTTCAGCAGTCTGATGGCGGTAGGGAAGAAGCTGTTTCAGAATCTGCTTGTCTGCATTGGATGCCTCAAAGCCTCACCCCAGAGGGCAGCAAAGAGAACAGTCCATGGTGGAGACGTGAGGGGTCATTGATAATGGTACGGCCTCAAAACACGCAGTACTGGGATGAAGAGCCCTGATGATCTTCTATGCTGTTCTCACCTCACTCCTCAGCTTCTTCCAGTCTGAGGCACTGCAGTCTCCGCACCACATAGTGAGACAGCCGGTCAGAACGCTCTCTATGGTGCTTCTGTACAAGGTCGTGAGGATGGGTGGGGGCGGATGGGCTCTCCTCATCCTCTGCAGAAAGTCCGCCACTAGTTCCTTGGTTTTCCCTGCATTAATCAGAACATGGTTCTGGTGACAACCGACCATGAAGTTCTGGGTCCTCTATCTGTAATCTAAGTTGTCCCCACCTTTGATTAGGCCATTTATGGCAGAATCTTCACAGAACTTCTGGAGGTGGCAGCGTGGGGAGTTGATGGAGAAGTCTGCAGTGTAGATGTAATTTGCCAATGATTAACTTAAAAGACAAACTCAAAGGATGTGGAGAACATGTAGGGGCGTTTTTATTTCCAATCATCTGTTCACCAGTGACAGGAGGGCGTTGCTCGTCATGCGCCATACAGCGCAGGTGCTTCTGATCAACAGTGTGGCGGCTCTCTAAGATGGCTGATCTTTTTCTGATTACTCAAGGTTATGGTTGTTTACATGCTCTAGACATCAGATAAACTTGGGGGCAAGTGGGGAAAGAGATCTAACAGCCCAGCTGCACCGTGGACAAACCAAGAGCAAACGGATCTGCACAGGTCTACCTCAACTTAAACTCACCTTTTAGACCAATTATCACGTGTACTCTTGACGATTAAAAATATTGTTGCTAACGTCCTTTTAGACCAATAGAAATGTGTATCTGCTCCTCACCGCAGAGAAAAGCCCGCACCCAAGATGAAAGAGAAAGTGATCTGGAAAACACAATTTGAAAAGAAAGCCAATTATAAAACTCGGTCTGAAAAAGCACTAAAAAACAAAATATGAAAAATATATTTTTTTTAATTGATAAATGAAAGAGGATACGAAAAAATAAAAATAAAAATTAATTTTTCCATTTACATATTTTTTTTTGCAAATGTCCTCTTACAAAAAGCAAGTTTAAATTTCTTTTTACAAGATGTGTTCTTTACTTGCAACAATAATTCTTTCCATAGAGATACTAAATACTCCAACCATTTCTTGATCTTTTTGTAAAAACTCATCTGAGTCTTTTCCAGATTTTAGGCAATGACTGAATTATGACCCAGGCTTTCACAAGATAAACTGCGTTTTAGTCAGATATAATCTCTTTGTAGGATTCCTCAGTGGTGAAACACAGGGCTCTTTGGTATGTATGCACAGAGAAACCTTTCAAACATGTGTCTTGAATTTCCTCGGGTTTTTTTCTGGACTTGAAGGGAGCCAGTAATTCTTTTGAGGATTTACTGATGTGATGCTCTTAGAAAAACCTCACGCTTAGCTGAAAAACATCATAATCCACTGTATGAGTAGATAATACAAAGGCAGAAGGGTAATTACTGACTGCGTTTGAAATTATATGCTCCATTCTTCAAACAATTAAGCCATCTGTCATCAATATTATGTGAAGGTTCAGTTTTACTCATAGATTTTGTCAATCCTTTAAGTAAGTTAGTTAAACGCCCTCTCTGTAATTTCACTGCGATGAAATAAAATGTCTTTATAGGCACTTTCCTGCTGGTTGCACTGGTACCCAACCAGAAAATAAGCTTCCATTCTCACCGTGCTGTGAGACTCCCAACATTTCCTCCATCACGGCATGTTGAACATTTCTCTCCTGTCTTCTGCCATTAAGAAAACAATTACTCTGCTTCCCATACCTCATCTGGGCCCACTGGCAGCAATCATAGGCACCATATGGCTGAATCCTGTACATCACCAGCTCGCTGATGGTTGCCTGCAGGCATGCTATTGTTCACCGTCTCTCCTTTCATGTTCTGTCATGGCAGAACAAGGCTGCATGTGTTAAAGCTGACTGCAGCGGGCATGTTTTCCAGCATGTTATCTTCTGTCGAAGATAGTCCCGTTCTGTATTAAGAAAAAACACAGAGGCAGCTGAGATGTAAAATGATCTGTAAGAAATGAAATCATTTTACGCTGCTTAAAATCATCTAATTATCGTGTTTATGCCCACCAGGAAACCTAATGTAAAACAGGGTTAATTTAAAACGCAACTAAACTACATGACATATCCTAATGTATTTGACTTTATTATACCAAAAGTAAAGCATGGTTGAACGTTTATCTGTACATTTTATCATGCCACAGGTAAATAAATAAATTTAGCATGTTTCTATATGTTTGAGAAATATTCAAACTAGATGGTGCAGAGAAAGATTGATATAGCCTAACAGTCAAATAACCGTGTTTTCCACCTAATGCAATTAAGTGAACTTCTCTGATTGACGAGAAAGATTTCCAGTCTTGGGTTTTTTAAAGTTGTGACCTGCTGATATTGATTTTATTGGACTCTGGTTTCTCTGTAAAGTAAGATATTTAAGTATGATGGCCTTAAAATTGGTTAATGGGGTTGTTTCTATTGTTATTTTAAGCACAATTCATCTTATTCCATTGGCATATTATCTTACCTGGTCAAATAAAAGGAAAATACATTTATTTTAAGAAAAAATTGATCCACTCATATTTCAGTTTTTGCTGTGATGCTTAATGAAGAGATGACAAGACGTTTCGCCACCTCTCCAGGAAGCTTTCTCAATTCAAATGTCTGGATTCACAGTGAGTTTGAGTCTTTATATAGACAAGTCTGAGTCTATATAAAGACTCAAACTCCAAAATCCAAACATTTGAATTGAGAAAGCTTCCTGGAGAGGTGGTGAAATGTCTTCAAATCTTGGAAACCAGTGGATTTTTTTTTTTACTTTTACAGAATGACTATGACCTGGATGACTCAGAATCTTCATCAACAATATACTTATTACATTTAATTGCTAAAATATAACCAAGGAGTGCATTAAACCGGGTTCCATCCTGTATGCTAGCCATGTCTTCAAATGATGGACTATGACCTGTACTCTCTATGAGGAGGCAGCAGTGTTGGGCACATTACTTTGAAAAAGTAATTAGTTACAGTTACTAGTTACTTCTCCCAAAAGTAACTGAGTTACTAACTGAGTTACTCCACAATAAAAGTAACTGGTTACTAGTAAAAGTAACTATTGCGTTACTTTTGCGTTTCTCGCCCCCATAACCCTCACCACCTGGCCCCCACCTTCTTGCCGTGTGTTTCAAAAGCCAGCTGAGTAGAGTGAACTACAAAGACAAGAACCTGCAGAGAGTTTTGCATTGATTGGAACTCAACGTAAATTACATCATGGGGGAACGCTATCTGACGGGCCTATAAACCCCGTCAGATAGCGTTCTCCCTGCTTAACAAGGGGGGAACGCTATCTGACGGGCCTATAAACCCTGTCAGATAGCGTTCTCCCTGCTTAACAAGGGGGGAACGCTATCTGACGGGCCTATAAACCCCGTCAGATAGCGTTCTCCCTGCTTAACAAGGGGGCAACGCTATCTGATGGGCTTTTAAACCCCGCCAGATAGCGTTCTCCCTGCTTAACATGGGGGTAACGCTATCTGATGGGGTTTAAAAGCCCATCAGTTAGCGTTCCCCCCATGTTAAGCAGGGAGAACGCTATCTGATGGGCCTATAAACCCCGTCAGATAGCGTTCTCCCTGCTTAACATGGGGGAACGCTATCTG
>JAGKQL010005420.1:0-11613 GCA_018398635.1 Cyprinodon brontotheroides
AAATAGGGCTGAAACAATGAGAAATATAATGTGTTTAAAGCTTGTTTGGTCAGAAGATGCCGGGCTTTATTTATAACAGCCAAACATCTGGCCAGCTTTGACCGGATGTGCTGTATATGTCCCTTCCAACTAATTTTATTATCTAAAATGACACCTAAAAATTTTATTTCATCAACTAATCCTAATTGTACATCATCAATGTACAATTACGATGATGAATGATGAAAAGTAATAAATAAGCTCTCAGAGATATCTTCCATCCTCCTTCTAAAACATGGAGAACATTAATTCTATCAAATTGGGAAGCTTTTCATTTTGTACAAAGAAAAATTTCACACATATGAAAATATAAAGATATAAAGTGGGTAGCCTATATGCATCATATATATTAATGCTCTGAACGTCCATATCAATGCAGTTTTTTTTGCACCATGTTTTCTTTCTTCCACACTGTTTACATTTGATCTCTGCTGCACTTTATGGAATGGAAATGTTTACATTTACTGTGTGGAAAACTGTATTTAAAGAAATTTCATAAACATTCAAATAAAATAATTTCAATAAAAGGTGTCTAAGTCTATATATTTAATTTATGTCTACATTCTATTTCTATATACTAATTTAATATTTATTTCTAAATATCACATTTAAAGCTGTAGTGGAGGATTTTCTTTTTCCGGGTTGATCATCAAAATAAGTGGTCCTCCTAATTGTCAATCATTCTGTTGATATGCTCATTCACATTTCCACTTAGCAGTGGTGAGTCTGACATAGTGGAGAAATTGCAAATCATCTTTTGGTAAATAAGCTTGTATGAGGGATGCAAACAGCAACTTTTAAACAGAGCGTGCATGAGGAGAAATGGGCACTCACAAGCATTTATTAATAAATAAAAAAATTAATTCCAGAATTATGTACGGTCACCTCAAATCAGCGCTGTGATGACCTCATATCCTGAGATATTGATTATCTAAGACGTTATCTTCCATGTTTTCCAGGCCAAGGACCCCCAAACTGATGGCAAGGTGTAGCTGAGACCCCCTAATTTTGTATATTTTATGAAATTTTGTTATATCAAACTGGTCCTATAGTCACTCTATTACAGATGGAGTAATGTAACGAAAGTAATTTAATCTACTTTAATTTTATTTTCCTTACTGGGAAGGATAAAAAGAGAACACCTCACCTCTCGCCATGGAAACACTACTTAGCTGGCATCTTATTGGGTTGACCACTCTGATTGAGGTCTTCAACCTGGCGTACCCAAGACACCTGAAGAACACTCTAATGTTGCTCCAAAGGTACAATATAGGAGTGGTTGAGGAAGGAGACCGGCCACTGCCATTAAATATCACCAGGAAAATAAATCTCCTGTATTGACAGTGTGCCTCGTCCCTACCTGTGCCCCAAATGCCCAAGGATAGCTTTTACCCTAATGAAGCTGATTCAACACATAGGACTTGTTCATGCACATGAGGCTACATTTACTGTTACATATGGACTTGATAATTGCCAGTCCTTGTTTATCAAAAATGAGTCTTTTAGACGACAAGTCTAAAGAAAACATAGGGTCAAAATTTTAGGTCCTGACAATAAATGTGATAAACATTAGCTTGATGACTTAATGTTTAATGGAGAAAATTATTGAAAATTCCCCCCTCTTATGGTCAGCTGTTAACTACTTTTAAAGTCATAGGGAAATCATATTTAAATGTCAAATCATTCTGGCTTAAATATGTACATAAATGTACTCTTTATCAGATGGTTTTATTTACTTTTTTACTTTTAGAGAATCTTGTAATAGAATAAAAATATTTAAATTTGTTATTTTTGTTACACTTCTCTTTATTGTCAATTTTTGAGGATTCGAAATATTGTTTTGACTCTTATTATAACTTATTTTATTAGTATTTTATTTTTAGGACGTGTTAAGAGAAAGGCCTCCACATTGACACAGCTCATTGGCTAACTTGTATCACATGAAGCCTGGCCTCGGCGCTCTTGACGACTTTAACATATAAACAGGAGAAGCGGTGCAAGTGAAGTAAGATACCGTCGTCGGACAACATGCAGTAATTTATAAATGATTTGAAATAGGTTGGGTCCAGATTAGCCAGTAGGTGGGTCCAGATCCGGATTGTGACCTCTGATGTAAAGTAACACAGCCTTTGCACTCTGAAGGAATGCCTTTATGTAAGAATGCAATGGCTGTTTATGTGAGTACGTTATACATATATTAACACATTATGGAATTATAATTAGTGACAGTACTAGTGTAAATGTCTTTAATGTAATATTTATATAATAACATAGACTTTTTTGTTGGATGTGAATGCAACATTAGTCTTTCCAGACTTGGGGTTCTGCTTCTGAAAGTCTGCTGAAGGTTCCTCTGTGACTCTAAAGAGGTTGTTGGTGTTTGCATGATGAAAATTCTAAATGTTGAATTTGATCAGCAAAACCAGTTAAACCGAGGTATTTCAGGGCTTCTTACTAAATAATTATCTTATTCTGACCAAACAGATAAAAAACAAAAGAAGACATTCAACAGGTTGCCCCTCTCTTTATTGTCTTTATTTCCCACCATAAATGAATTCCAACCCACATTGTTAGATCAGGTCCGGGAAATCGCTTTTCCTAAATATTTCATTTAGAATATTCATTGTTAGAAAGAAAGAACCATGTGGGCGGGGTCCCTAAACGTTCACAGACTGTCTGTTTGAAATGATCAGAGTGATGTCACAGTCTTCCTTTTATATAGGACAGTAATTCAGAGCAATTCATTCCGACCTGGACAGGCGTGGGACAATATCTGCGACTGAGATTCACTTCTGTGAATTTGGTGTAATTTTGCTTAGATAAATTATACTACAAGAACATTAAAATTTCCTAATTTTCCTGTTTCAGAATGGCAGGAAAAAGAGGAAATTACCTCTTCTAAGTGGGAGACTGGGAAAGAATGGCCAAGGATAAGTTAGTCCCAACAAGGCAAGACATTGTTGATGAAAACTACCAAAGGTATGATTAAAAAGTCTTGGTTGAAATGGACATTCTCAAGTAAGTGTGGACGAAGTCCAAGCAAAGTAAGAACTGCCTTAGAAGAGCATTATGTAGAAATGAACAGGAAAAATGGTCCAGCCATGGCTTCCTTTCTCCTAGCTAGAACTGCAGCATAATCATCCTCTCTACGGATCCACTTCTGTATGTCCTTATTTTTCGCTGTTCCTCACCCTTGTAGCCATTCAAAACTCACTCTTTAACTCAGTCAATAACTAAATAAACATTTTTCTAGGTATGAAGCCAATTAATACCTCGGGCATGAATAGCAGAGGGTACAAAAATCTAGGAGGACCAGTTCCGGGATCAGGTTTCCAGTAAGTTTTGCTCACAACCGGAGTCGAGAAGACCTGATAGGGAGAGGGAATTATTATTTATTTCGAGTGATGCAGGCAAAAGTAGACTCACTCAATAACTAAATGAACACATTACTAAAACCCTGTATCTTCAATATTTCTTAATTTTCAGATCCAGATACTCTCTATCATCAGGAGGACCAATATCCACAGAAAAGATCAGTATTCCACTCACTCTTTAACTCATTCAATAACTAAATGAACATTTTACTAAAACCCTGTTTCTTCACTATTCCTTTATTTTCAGATCCAGATAGTCTCCATCATCAGGAGTACCATGATCCCCAAAAAAGATAAGTATTTCACTCACTCTTTCACTCATTGAATAACTTAAGAAACGTTTTACTAAAACCTTCTCTCTTCACATATTTTTCTTTACTTTCTGATCTAGATGACCTCCATCATCAGTGGGACCAGCATCCATAGAAAAGATAAGTATTTCACTCACTCTTTAACTCACTCAATAACTTAAGGAACATTTTGCTAAAACCCTGTCTCTTCATTGTGTCTTTAGTTTCAGATCCAGAGGTCCTCCATCATCAGGAGGACCAGATCCACAGAAAAGATAATTATTTCACTCACTCTTTAATGGGATTTTTCTACCTATTGGCTGATAGAAATTCTCCTCCATGTTGTTAATATGGCTATACACCTTGCTATACATTCCTGAACAAAATAGGCATGTTATTTTCCTGAAGCAACTCTGTTTTCAGATAGTTGGATCTTCTGTGTTGTGGATGAAGAAGAATACCTCCAGTGTATTATTTTAAGAAGGGTTAAGAATAAGGGGAAAAAATAGGGGTAAAATCTGGTGAAAAGGAGGATTTTAACTTAAACAAGGGGCTCAGATAACATGTTTTAATTCTGTAAAACCAACTGGTCCCTGAGCTGTTTTTATTCAGGGATTCAGCACACTGCATCATGGGTGTGGATCTAGTTACTCCAAGAGTAGAGGAGAGGTTAATTAAAAAAAACAAAAAACACATGAAGTAATGTATCTGATGACTACACTCCAAAAACAATTTAAAAATGAGAAAAACTTTCCTAAAACATGTGTATTTAAGTTGATCAGGTGAATTTGATGATCTGCCAGTGGAATTAATATGTTTACCCTTCATATAAGATAATTAAATATTATGCATTTGAAATGAGAGACTTGTTTGTTACTCATTTTTTATGCAATTTATCTTCTTCCATTGGTAAAGTTTCTAATTTGCCTGCTCAACTAAAAAAAAGCCCCTATTTTAAGAATGATAGAGTTTGATCTCTTCTTCTTTTCTTCTCAATGTTTTAAAGATCTTTAGAAATTACATGTGCCTTTTTCAGACTTTCAACCTACTTCATGTTGTAAGACAGGTTGTATATAGATAATTCTTCATTTCACCCTTAAAGCTGTGAAGAAGCTTTGGTGTCAAGAATTAAAAATCAAGAAAAAAACATTCCTTACATTCAGAAAGTTTCCAAGAACTAATGAATAAACCAAATGATTTCTGACCTGCACCAACATCTTAGGAAGTGCTACATGATGATCAAACGTATTTGACCTCCAAAGCTCATATTAACAGTGAAGATCTAAAAGCTCTTTGGATGCATTTCACTGTTGCTGCTAAATGCCCACCAGGTGGCGCACTCTCCTACAGAAACAGCTGAACAGTTCATAAGGGATTTAAAACTCTGTCTTATTAAACTAGGCTTCCCTGAGGTCTTGAAGGGAACATCTATAGAAGAGGTTTTGATCCATTACCATACCACAAAAGTCTGTTTCTATGGACAACAGAATAGAATAAAATAGAATACATTATAGTTAATATTAATGGTGACATAAAGTTTGTTTGTTTTACCAACACATTAAAATGCATTGAATATGATTGTTGAAAGGGTGTGGAAATATGAGTCATATTTCAAAGGGACTAAGGTAGATAAATTCAACTAAAATGGAAATAAATAAGTTAAATAAGTGTCCTGATGAAGGGGGTGAGAAGGGCTTTCTGTAATCTGGCAGGTCTTACTCATGTCAGAGTGCTTGTGTTGTTTGGAGAGGAAGGTCTGAGGGGAACTGGTTCTTTTTATGTCCTGATTTATTATCTGGAAAGGTTGGAATTTGTCTTTCACAGATGATTACACCAGGATACACAGCTGAAAATGATATCAGATTCATTGAGTAATAAAACATCTTTCTCAGCAGGTGGAAATGTTGTTATGTTTCTTTAGAAATAGTGAGTTTTTTAAAAGGCAGTCGGACAATTTCTGCACGAGGTATGCACAGCCCCACCTGATCCACCTGCTGGTCCTAGATGACTGTTAGATTAACGGGAGAAGATCAGGCATTAGCTAAAAGATTCACCTTTTTGGCCTTGATTGTGGTATCTGAAAGTTTCATCCTTTTTCAGATTAATGTTTCCCAAAGTTAATGATAAACAGATTTAAGATGCAGTCCAATCTGAAAGACTTTCAATCTTTTTTATTATTTTTTTATCATTCTAAAAATCTCTTAGATTTATTGAATTGGTCAGTGGTATGAATCAATACAGTGCTAAACATTTGGAAATCTGCTAAATTCTCTCTTCATTGAACCTCCATAGAGCTTGGTGGAAAATGTTCATTGGCCTCCAAATTTTCCACTTTGTGTCACAAAAACAGCACAGGTTACATACAAGATAGGGATTTTATTATTTAAATCTAATATATGAATATATAATATGTGAAAGGCCAGTATAAAGTGATGTGAATTAGAAGTAAACACAAATTACTGATAACAAAAGTCAAACAAATCATGTTTTTTCGTATGTCTTTGAATAAAGTCCAACCTACTGTGATCTAATCTCAGTATAACTGCAGCTGTTCTGTAAAACATTTTGTTAGAGAACATTAGAGAGAAGGTTGTGGAGAAGTTTAAACTCAATTCATTTCAGTTTATTTCTATAGTGCCAATTCACAACAGCATGTCATCTCAAGGCACTTTACAAGTTCACCAGATCATACAGTCAGATTAGTATTTAAAGTTTTTCTATCTAAAAAAAGGAAAACCAGCTGATTGCATGAAGCTCATTGACTCAAATGCAATCTCTAACACTAAGCATGCTTGTATGCAACAGCAGTGGAGAGGAAAAACTCCCTTTTAACAGGAAAAAAACTCCAGCAGAACCAGCCACAGGCTCAGTGTGGCGGCCATCTGCTGAGGCGACTGGGGTTCAAGGAGACGAATGCAGAGATACAAAAGCAGCTATACAAGCTTGGCCCTGTCAGGTGACTTACCACAGCCAGGCAGTGACGAGCTCTGAGCCAACTCCCATGTCAGAGGATGAAGAGAGCACATCTAGCCAGTCACAGTCAGAGAAACAGGACTACACTGAAAAAGGCCAATCTCCAACATCTATAAACAAAGGTGTTGATGGCAGCAGCACATTAAAGCAGGATAACACTGAATTGATCAACTTTTATGTAAATCAATTATTTCTAATATATAATTTTACTTTCAACTGAACTAAAAATTATGAAAATAAAAGTTTTTATTATAAATCTCCTAATTTAGGGGTGAGAATTGGCATAGGGTGTTACGACGATCGATACGCGCCACGCGATACTTGGAGTTTACAATTCGATATTATCAATGATAATCTGCGATGTCACTATATACTAGCTTATATTTTTCCCAGCAATCAAATTAAATGTAAAGGGAAAAAAGTGCTGTAAACGTTAATCAGAAGAAAGTGATTGTTTAGTAATTTTGGCATCCATGTTGTTTGGGGTTTGAGTCACGACTGCCTCAAATACAGATATGGCTCTGAGCCGCACAGCAAAACGGCTCTGGAGCTCCATCTACTGGACTGGTGGTGGAGAGGTACTTTCCCTCATTGTTTTACGCTAAAAGGTTTTGGTTTTTTTAAATCGATATTAGGAACTCAAAAATGTATATTATATCGGGCAGCTGAAAATCATACAATACATTGCCAAATCGTTTTTTATTGTAATTTTGAGATCATGGGTGACATTATCTACAAATATGCATCCTTGCATTCTCTATTGGGGTCTTAGTGGTATTTTAGGTCATGCTGATGACATTTTCTCTTAATGTCGGTGTATTGGACTCACTGCAGCTCATGTTAAACTGTCTGCAAACGTCATAGGCTAGTTAACTCAGGTCTGTCTTAAAAGGAATACTAGATTTCCTTTTCCTTTTTGCCTCATGTTTCTCTTCCACCATCAAGAAGCTACGATTGTTTCTAGACAGTCGCTTTAAATTTTGACAAGTAGCTGTTGAAGCTGTCAAGACTAACTTAGACCAATACTGGCTAATTACCAGAGCCAGGTCACTTCATTACTTGTAGAAAACAGAAAGTCCTTAAATTTCGAGAGGAAGAATCCTCTCGATCACTTTGTCAGTCCAGAATGATGCTGCAGGTCTTTTAACAGGAACCGGAAGACATGGAAACATCATCCAATTTTAACGCTTTATCTATTCACTGCTTACTTGTATTCAAGGTAATTTTCAGCATTTTCTGCTCACTTTAAAATCTTAAAAAGTTTAATCTCCTTAATTTAAAAACACCCAAAAAGCACTGAGCTTAGATGCTCTTGGCACAGCTGGTGTTGAAATAAACGATTATTGTTTTGCTGTGGCAGCCCCCAGACTGTAAGATGGCATGCTGCTTCACATTCTTAATACAGAGTTTTTTATAAATTTCAGATCAGTTGGTTTCCATTGCATTGTGTGTTTCCATATATATGACCTCCACTTTAGTCTAGTTTTATTTTTAGTTATTACAGGACTAGTGGCTGTTTTTTTGGACAGTAGACAGACAGGAAAGGGGGTATGAGAGAGGGGCAGAGACATGCGGCAAAGGACCACAGGTCAGATTCAAACCCGGGTCAGCTGCATCAAGGACTAAGACCTCCATACATGGATCATGTGCCCTAACCACTGCGCCACCAAAGCATGCCCAGTTATAGTTGAAGTTAACTACTCAGTTTTATACGCTTTTTTTCACTTCCATATGAAGCAATTTAGGTAACACATATCAGATTGCAAGTGACGTTGACTTTGAGTTTTAAGCATTTCACTTACCTGGACAGGGTTGGTTAAACTGGGGCTTAGGACTAGAGAAATGTTACTTCTGCCCTCTAACAATCCAACCTTTATTGAAAAAAATGCATTAAAAGTCCTGTATGCAGGTCCAAGTTGATGAGAAGTTAGCTGTAGCACAATTTAAGGCAATCCTAAAGAAAAATACTATGAAAGAATGCAAAAGATTTTATGCTGGGGTGGAGTTTCACCTGTTGTTATAGCAACTCTGAAATACAGCCAGAGATCGAATGGAATAACTTAGATGTTCTAGTCAAAGTCCCTACTTTAATCAATCGGTGGTGTAACAAAATAATGACTAAACTTGATATATTTGAAAAAAAAAAAAAGAACATTTAATATGGCAAAAGAGCTATTAGGCTGCAAAAAATGGGTTGCTTGAGAAAGAATTGACCTAAAGTATTGATCAATATAAAGCTAAGCTACATATATATAGTAGAGTATATATATATATATATATATATATATATATATATATATATATATATATATATATATATATATATATATATATATATATATATATATATATATATATATATACACTATATTGCCAAAAGTATTTTTGCTCACCTGCCTTGACCTCACATAGCGAGCTTAAGTGACATCCCGTTCCTAATCCATAGGGTTCAATATGCCGTCGGTCCACCCTTTGCAGCTTGTGAACAGCTTCAACTCTTCTGGGAAGGCTGTCCACAAAGGTTTTAGGAGTGTGTTTATGGGAATTTTTGACCATTCTTCCAGAAGTGGCAGTTACAGACTCCTCTCACACTGATGTTGGACGCGAAGGCCTGGCTCTCAGTCTCAGCTTCTAATTCATCCCAAAGGTGTTCTAGCCGGGGTTGAGGTCAAGGGACTCATATTGCAGGCCAGTCAAAGTTCATCCACACCGAACTCTGTCATCCCATACCTTATGGACCTTGCCACTTTTGTGCACTGGTGCACAGTCATGTTGGAAGAGGGAAAGGGGCCAGCTCCAAACTGTTCCCACAAAGTTGGGAGCATGGAATTGTCCAAAATGTCTTGAGTATGCTGAAGCATTCAGAGTTCCTTTCACTGGAACTGAGGGGCCAAGCCCAGCTCCTGAAAAACAACCCCACACCATAATCCCCCCCTCCACAAACTTTACACTTGGCAATAAATGCAGTCAGACAAATATTACCCGTTCTCCTGGCAACCGCGCCAAACCCTCACCCGTCCGTCATCAGATTGCCAGATGGAGAAGCATGATTAAGTCACTCCAGAGTAGAACGCGTGCTCCACTGCTCTAGAGTCCAGTGGCGGCGTTCTTTACACCAATCGCGATCCCGGGGCTTTGCATTGCACTTGGTGATGTATGGTTTGGGATGCGCAGCTGCTCGACCATGGAAACCCATTCCATGAAGCTCTCACCACGCACTTTGTTCTTGAGCTAATCTGAATCGAGCACATGAAGTTTGGAGGTCTGTAGTGATTGACTCTGCGTGAAAGTTGGCGCGACCTTCTTACGCGCACTGGTAGCGGCGTCCAGCATCCAGCGCGACCCCGCTCCGCCAGTTTACGCGGGCCTACCGCTCGTGGCTGAGTTGCTGTCGCCGTTCCCAAACACTTCCATTTCTTATAATACAGCTGACAGTTGGATCAGAATATTTAGGAGCGCAGGAAATTTCACGACTGGATTTGTTGCACAGGTGGCATCCTATCACAGTTCCACGCTGGAATTCACTGAGCTCCTGAGAGTTGACCCATTCTTTCACAAATGTTTGTAAAAACAGTCTGCATGCCCTAGGTGCTTGAATTTATACACCTGTGGCCATGGAAGTGATTGGAACACCTGATTCCAATAATTTTGGATGGGTGAGCAAATACCTTTGGCAATATAGTGGCCCATATATATATCCCTATAAAAACCAATGAGGTCTGTCCCTCAAAGATGGAAATATATGAAGTAATTCAATGGGGGGAAAAATATTTCTGAAACCCATCAGACATCTAAGGCTGTTTGCCTTAGATGTTTGCATTTCCTCTTTTTGGCCAATCCAAGTCAAACAGTAGCTTCTTGGATTGTAGAGAGTTTAATGAGCTTACTGTACATAGAACTGGGTGGAGTTTTTCTTTTAGGACCTAATTGCATATAATATGATGCTGCTGATACCTGAGGAGCTTTGGCAGCTCCTGTTCTTTAACTACATGATTCTGTATCTCTGGCTGAGTTAGCTCTCCATCCTCAGGTAGTGATGTATGTTACCCAAACAGAAATCCATCTAATGGTAAGGGAATCACAGCCTTCCTGCAGGCCAAGGTTAACCGTTATAAGACAGCAGGAAAAAACAGAAAGGCTTAAGGATTCGTAATCAGATCTAGTAAGCAAGGAAAAGGGACACCCACTGCCTGCAACATGGAGAATTCAATAAAGCCTCAATCCTGGCCGATCCTACGGCTCCCGCAACGGAAAATCACCAGAAGGAAAATGGCATCTGGTTGGTGGAGAAATCCAACTCTACAAGGATTTTCCTCTGAAATGAAGCTTCACATGAACCTGCAAGTTTATTCTAAATGCTCCCTCTTAAGAGGCACTACATAACCTTCACTTTATCTCCTGTTTTTGTTCCAAGGAGATAAAGAACCACCACAGCTGCTAGCTGAACTGAGTACATGACTCGCTTTCTCTGTGGTCTCTATCTCCAGTCTAACGAGCTCAAAAGCTGCTTCAGGTTTGTTTAACTCTTTATCTTATCAGACAGAGATGGGACGTGGGACACGATAAGAAGAGGCTCTCCTCATGCAGTGCATTGCCAGTACTTTACAATAGAGTCTCAGCTGTTTTTATGAGTGGAGTTTTCAAAACAGAATTATAATAACCAAATGCATGGATAAATGAACAAAGCAGACATTTCACTGAGGAGTGCACTTAAGAATATGACCCATCAGAGCTTCTCAGACTACTGCACTCAAATTCTAATGATCTGTTCAGTAAGACCATACAGAAAGCAGATAATAATGTAAATAGGGTGCTTCAATTTGTCTAAACATGAACAAGCTGCTCATTTATTAAAAATAATTGAGCTAAAACAATATATTTTGAGATGAAGACTGCTGTTTCCAAAGATGTCTATGGAGAGTTAGAGAGAAGGAAAA
>JAGKQL010005422.1:0-11746 GCA_018398635.1 Cyprinodon brontotheroides
GAGAGAGAGAGAGAGAGAGAGAGAGAGAGAGAGAGAGAGAGTTATATGTGTATATATTTATATTTACGTTATTTTGTGTGGTTTGTTGTAAATGTTGTAAATGTTTAATAACCCCTCTGGGATTATTAAAGTATGTCTGATTCTGATTCTATGTGGAAAAATTAGAAATACAATGTATTCAAATTTATGTTCTATGGAAAACAATTAAAGTTTTTATGGAAAATGTAAGAATTATTTTTTTTTTCTATTTAGCTATTTCTGCTTATGTATCAATAATTACATTCTTATTTACTTCATTCAGTCCAGAGCTACAATCCTCCAACTTTAAGATCAACCCCTGCTCAAATACACCTAAATGTCATAAATGGTTCATTTGCGGCCTCTGCCAAGCTGAATAAGATGCTGATGAGTCAATAGAGCCATTTGATTTCTGGATGTTGGATGGATAAAATTACACATATGGCTTTTACTTCAGGAATACATAGGTAGAATATTGTTATTCTGTATTTTAAGGGAAGCATTCCTAGTTTTATACCTTACATATCTAAAAGCTTTAGAGAGAAAATTTTGAATGTAGCCATCAGTAAACTTACTATAATGGCTGGTTATCATGACCACATTCATTCGTTATTCATTCAGTCCTGCTTGCCTAAATTCTCTGATCTGGTATAGTTTTAAACTTCACAACTATTGTGTAAAGCTGGAATTTAACAGCTACCAGACAGCATACACAATCTGTTGTGAAAAGGAAGGTTTGTTTATAGGGATATTCGAACTTTCCAAACCATATGTGCTCAAACAAACATTAAAATAATGTGCTTTTCAGTAAATGGAGTGAAAGTATGGAACAAACTCAGTGTCAAATTAAAGCAATATCCAAACAGGAAGAAGAAAGATTCAAACTGGTTTTCTTAAAAAGACATAAGATGGAGGACGGGTGGTGAATATTAATACTGTAGGTACTTAGTTACTGACAGTGACTTGGTCGTGTAGGCTATGGGTAGTCACTGTATGAATAAAGATGAGTGTAGGCACACATTGATATATAAATGAACAGGAATACACATATTTTAACTTTTACAGTAGTATGGACTCATAAGTTGAATAGAAATTTGGTGGATTGAATTTATGATTTCAGCCTGAGGAAGCAAACTTCTTTCAGTCTTTCTCTTGTAATAATAATGTCTTCCATTAATGTTAAAATGTAAAACCTGTGTGTAAATACATTCCTTAAAACAGCAAACTTAAAAAGACTCCGTACACATTTCAGGAGAACTTTGCAAGGAGGAAACAGTATTACCAACTCATGATTTCCAGAAAAAAAGTGCAGCACCCCTAAAATATTTTTATCGTACAAATGAGTCTTAAACTCTGAGTGACCTGTTTGAAAAGAAATTTGCAACATTTTAAAGCAGGTTATCCAAGGTACTGTTACAGAACTCTACTCCTTAGGGTCCAACATATTTCAAGCTTCCAAAGACCTTTCTGTTACCTCCGCAGCATGTCACCAATCTCTATAGAAGATGCTGTATTTTTATTTTTACACCTTTCTTTTTAATCAAAGCATTAATGTGATCAATTCTGACCTGTAAATTATTTAGGCATTTAAATGTACGTTCATATATGTAATGTCTTTCTTCATTAGTTATTTAAGCCAGAATCTCCTAAAACGCTGGCATACGGTGAACCTTCTATGTTTTTTCAATTTTGACCATATATACTATTCATAACGAGTCAAGAACTCATGTCCAACGACAGCCTAACTTATGCTTAATGCACAGCAGCGTCTGCCCATGAAATTATACACAAGCCAGTGTCCTGAGGGGGGCAGAGATGCGCCCAGAGGCGTCTGACCTGCATAGAAAGATTTCTTTGATCCCGAGATTAACCTCGCAGCCGTTTACCGTCCATCAAAAAAAAAAGAAGAAATAAAAAAAAAAGAAAAAAAAGGTTTGCAGTCACAGCAGGTTCAAAATCATGACTGCTAGAAAGTTTGCTGGTCATGGACGTGGGCGTGAATGCCGGGTGGATCCATCACACGGACCCTATGATGGAGATATAGTCATGCGGAGTACCGACGGTTTCCTCCTGTGAACCCCCTTTTATACAAAAACGCTGCCAATACGCCATTATACAGTAGCTGTAAGTTAGAAACACATTCAGCTGTCGTCTGGAACACTGGATCAGATATGTTGATATGTGTTGGAGATAAGTTCCTGATAAATTATGCATAAGTTAGGGTTTGGATAAGCTGCACACCACGACTTATGAGTAACTTACACTTAACGTATTGCAACGATCAGATAATTTTCCCTTAACTTATGAGCATACGCTCAAAATTTCTCAAAGTACTTGCCGTATGCCAACGTATGCCAGCGTTTTTGACGGATTTTTCAGTTTTATGCTGGCTAAATCCTCAAGGTGTGAAATGGGCTTTAGAAATCCTGGACTTCAGCCCCAAGAGCCAAAATGTTGTGTTTTTCACAGAATTCTCCAAAAAATACATGCATTACATTCTGTAATTCTGTTTTCAGGTCAAGCTATAGAGCTTTTGGCATAATACACTAAACTTTTGTTCTTCTCGTTTCTTAAATGTCCAAACCAACAATAATATGCAAAAGAGATTAAATTCTGTCTATTATGTCTCACCATGTCATTTGGAAAGCATTAAAGAAAGCCTGTGAGTCTAATATTTTATATCCTTCATCCATCATCATTACACATGGAGAGATGCCTGTCAGTCACTAATCAGCTTTCATTTTCATCATAGTTATCAACATGAGACATTAACGCCTCAAGATCATCAAGATCTCTGCAAAACAAAAACATGGCGATTGAAAGAGATTTCCTTTGTTTTCATGCACTGAAGCAGACATAGAGAGAAGGTGATCTGTGGAGGATTTTATGATCTGTGTGCAAAACAAGAATAGAGTTAACCACAGCCAGCAGACATTTCTGCTGCTCATTAGTATGATGACCCTCCAGGTGTTTAAATAATTGATTTCGGTGTTATTTTATTTTAATTAGAGCCTTATTGATAACTATTAAAGAGCGATTAGCTTTTGGAGGGGGGGGATTAAAATCCTACCAAATTCGGAGTCAGAATCTTCCAGAGCCATCATCTCCATACATTTCTCCTGCTCCCTCTTGATGACACAGTTAGAGGGGACCTGTTGCCTTGAACCCTGTAAAACAGAACCGTGAAAAAAACTAAATGAAACACAAATGGCAGAGGTTTTTGCTCAGGAAACTGTTAAAAAAACAGTTCAATAAATCACTGAAGCGCTGCTGGCAGCCTCCCCTCGTGAGATGACCCTTGGATAGCAGCATTATTCCGGAAAAGATACAAGCTTTCAGGCGTGTACTTTTTCATTCTGGACCCCATCAGGACTGCTCCTTTTCATCAAACACATACACAAAGACATGTTTGCTGCACAAAGACGTCATAGTTCTGAGATACGAGCACAGAGGTCAAGTTCACTCTCACCATTTTACAGCTCCTTTGGGAGATGACGCCAAGAGGGAGGAAGGTTTATCAGGATATCAGTGGGTGTTTTAATATGAATTTATCTCTGAGAGCGGGCACTAGTCAGAAACATATCACATCAAAGCTTTATAGTGGGTCAGGAGAGCATTGAAACATCGAATCTGGGCAGCTAAAAGAGTTTTGCTGCTTCCCTATAAGACATGTTACTTATGAAACGGTGTATCACTTCAAGAAATGATGAAAAGCTATGGCTCCAGGTACAGTGGTGTGCATCACATTTTATTCTAACAGTTAGCTTAAAGGAAAATTCGGTTTTTAACACTTTTAGCCCTCTTTCTGTAGTGTCCAGGATGAAATCGAATGATCGACACCAAAAATTTTGACGCATTGGTCCTGTTTCTAACTATTTGGCTCATGCAGAATCTCCCCCTGGCTGCTTACTTCAGAATGGCTTTCATAGTGCATGTCCGACAATGTCCTTAAAACAACCTTAAACTTTTTTTTTTAAAATATGCTACTCACCGTGTCGTCAGCGCTGTTCAATGACGTTCCAAAAAGTTTTGTGAAGAAAACGTTCCTTGTCTTGTTTTATTTAGCATTTTGTAAATCCTAGAACTATTTTTCCTCATCCACCAGCTTATAATAAAACTCCATTCTCAATCTGAAGTGCTACTGCACACTCCAGACCACTAGTTGGCTTACAATGTCTCCTATATCACTTCCTCCCTCAGTATATTCCGGGTGTTCAAAAAGGTATCCCCTACCCACAAACTCAAAAGTCCAATATGTAAATCCACCTTTCTATTCCATTTTCAGAGTTTTTAAAGTGTTTAACAGAGACGCAAGCACCTCATCGCCGAGTACACAGAGTGAAACACTTGGGCCTTGGCGAAAAGACTACAACTGCGAACAGGCCCCCTTCCGCTTCCTCGTGGCGGAGGGATATTGACTATTCCAACAGAACCTTCAATGGGATTTTACAAATGCTAAATAAAAACACTACACGTTTTTCTTCTTAAACTTTGTTTTGAACGTCATTGCTGACGAGATTCGGTGAGTAGCATATTTAAAAAAAAGAACGTTTAACACATTATCCGACATGCACTTTGAAAGCCATTCTGAAGCAGCCAGGGGATTCTCACGAGCCAAATAGCAGAGACAGGGACCACCGCCAAAATTTTTGTGTCGATCATTTGATTTCATCCTGACACTACAGAAAAAGGGGCTAAAAGTGTTAAAACTGGAATTTTCCTTAACTACAACCTGTAAATTAGAACTTTCAAGAATTTATGACTTCAGCCTGAGTAAACAAACATCTTTCAGTCCTTCTCTTGTAATAATAATGTCCTCCATTAATGTTAAAATGTAAAACCTGTGTGTAAATACATTGCTTAAAACAGCAGTTGGTTTTATTTTCAAAATTTCAAATTTTAATTTAAGTTAAAACACTTTAAATGGCACAATATTGAGACAGAGAATTTGTTAGACCTAACTCACCCCTTAAAATAAATAAAAAGAAAAGCTGTGTCAAATTTAATTTTTCTTCAACCTTTAGTTAGGAACAGTTTAAGTTTGTGACATAAAACATTTTTTCTCAATAATGCAGTAGATCGGTTGCCCATGGTTTTAGCACAGCCCACTGCATGAAGTGTAATGTTGCATAAGAGCTGGTTAAGAGTGATTCAACAACTTTCATTTTTTTCTTATATCACCGCCAGGTACGAAGACTCAATCTCAGAGCTGTTCACTTGTAGCTGAAATCTTCAGAAGCAAAATTTGAACAGGGAATTCACATCAAGTTTTTATGTAGTATTGCAAAGCACTGAGAGAGCTCAGCTGCATTATGCTGAAACAGAGTTCTTCACATTAAAGACAAATGTCCTGCAGTTAATCTGCAGTCCATGCATTAAAACATTCCTTGGACCTTTTCATGGCAGATCAGGGATGTTGAACTTTCTCTTTGTCACACCGTTAAGAGACATGAACACTGCTGAACAAACACTGAATAAAAGATGAGCGAGGATCCTTATCCATTGTTCAACCCACATGCTGATCAATGAATTATTGATACAGACACTCCATATGGTTACTTTAAGTGTGTGAAAATCAATCCTTGCTTGCTAAATTTATTCAAGTGGATCCTGCACCTGGAGCGGAGTGTGTTGTCTTTTTTTCCTTATACGTTTAAAAACCGATGACTCGTAGTGACAGAAGACAGCCGATGTGTCAGCAGTGTGCAGTGCACCATGGTAACCACAATTAATCTCCACTAGTATAAAATGTGCCCTCATTTTGCCACATCTTGACCAAAGATGACATTTTCTGAATAACAAAAATATATAAATATTGGTTTGATGTATGCTATCACAAAAAAACTTCACAGTGGCCATAACAGTTTAGCAGAGTCAACTGTACTGATAAGTGAGCAATTATAAAAAGGCTTAAAAAAATACAGTTTTAAGAATTAGATCATATCTAACAAAGGGCTCATTCTGAAAACATTTCAGTACCTGTGGTGTGAGAGCGGATCCCAAATCATTTAAATGAGTGTGTACAATCATATCAGCCATGGTGAAGTGTAAGCCATAGACTGTTTTTGGTCCACTCTACAGTATAAAGCCTCAAGCTTAATGCTATTTCTGACATTTTGAATTGAAAAACTTTCCTGGATGGCAAGTGAAACATCTTCAAACTTTGAAAAAATGTCCAGTGGATTTTTTCTTTTTTTTAATTACTTTTTTGGAATGACTATGATCTGGATGACTGAGAATCTTTACCAGCATATTGCACTCTGATGACAATCAGACATGTTCAAAATTCAGCCAGTATTATGAGAACATCCTGCTTTTGAAGCACAGCTAAGAGCATAAATGAGCTAATTTAACTTAGCCTCATGGACTGCCCATTTGCAAACATGGGAATTCTTCTTCCTTTCTGACTTGACCTACAGCTAGACATGTCTGACTAGTGCCATCTCTCTACAGGGCTGAGTTCGATGTGTGGCATTCTAATAATTTCAACATTGTTACACAAGATCCAGTCAGAAACACTGATCTCTATTATTTTGCTATGAATTAACTTAAGACTTTGTTTACAGTAGACCTCACTACTATTAATTGCAAACATCTCCACTTACACTTTAACACCATAATGCAAGTTAGATCTAGATGTTCCTAAGATTATTAAATATATGTCAGGACTTACCGAAGGCAAAAGTAGGAGAAGGGCGAGGGTGAGGAAGTTGATTTTAACCGCATACATTTTGTTCCCCATTGGATTCCAAGTTTCAGCAGCAGCACAGACATCAGGGTACCAGTTCACCTTAGGATCTGAAAGCAGAGTGGGAAAAAAGCTATGACCACCATTCTTATTATAAAGTTACATCATTTCCTCTATGATTACAGATCCTCTGTTCCAAACCGCCTCCGTGAGTCAAAGAAAAGCCAATCTATCGGTGGTAACTAAGTAGAGCCCTGGTTGAAGTCCCCTGGAGCTCGAAGAGAGCATGTGACAGAGGTCAAGCTGGAGTCATACTGAACAAAATGGAGTTATTCCGCAATTTGATGGTGAATGAACAGGTCTGTTGATGATAATGCTTGAGGTAGGTTGGATGGGAACAAAACAGAGCAAATATAGAGGATACAGAATCTTAGGCTTTTTTTTTGTACAAAAGCAGAAAATATTACTAGATGTATCTAACCTCATGTCAAACTTTAAGCAAGCATTAAATAAAAATGTTTATTTAGCCTAAACATTGTAACAAAAACGTTAATTATTAAATTAAAATCTGTTAACTGTTCTCTTTTACTATGTCAAACACTGTCTTTCTGGAATTTGTAAGCACACATACATTATAGATTATAAATATTCCTAGGCTTTAAAAACATTGGTCAGAACCTTTTTGCCAGAAGTGACCTTTCATCTAATTATCATCTGATTCTCTGCTGCTGCATCAGCACCTGTGCCACACCTCTGTCGTGGCAGAGCATCATCCAGGACCTTGCTTTTCAGAAAACTATTCTTTCTTGGCTCTGATTGCTTCTTTAAGCTCTAACCCCCTCCACCCTATCTCAACCATCAGCTGCTCAAGCATAACATTGTGGTTCTCTATGCTTACATCTTCCACTGGGACTGAGAGCCCAAAGCTACATTTATAATGTCAGTAAATATCCCTATTGTAGTCCATATGTGCATATTTTTTATCATATGTCCTTGCTGGACATAGAGATATATGAAACTTGAGTAGGCAACAATGGAAATCCTATAAACAAAAAGTCAATGAGAGCTAAGTTTGATTTACAGTCTAGCAAAACTGAAAAAAAGGCTTATTTTTGGCCTACATTGTGTTTGACTCTTTTTGGTATTAGCCTCAAACCCTTTCCTATACTGTACATCTTCTGTAGCTGATGAGGGTCCGATTGGGTTCCAGGTAAGCTTTAACATTCATTTACATACAACAACAGGTGCAACTTTTACAGCTGTGGCAATGTGTTCCAAATTTCTGTTTTTAAAATTCGTGATATAAAAAAATGACTGCTCACTAATGTAAAATCTGGACATCTATAGCAATGAAAACAAAAATTTTTTCAAAGATTTTTTTGGGATTTTAAGCTAGTGTTGGTACCAAGTGACTCTTAAAAGCTTTTATTTTGTACATTAGTAATACAGATAAAAAATGAAGTTAACTAATAGGTGTAACCTTTTATGTAAGCTCTGCTTTGTCTTTTTGTAAAATTGATGCTCTCTAATGAAAATGGTCAAGTGACAGCCACGTGAATTAAAGTGTTTAATAGGCTCGGCTGCTTGCGGCATGACGATTCAGGCCAGCAGGGTTTGCTGAACACAGCCAAGTAGCAGGACCAGGCGGTCAGGCCTTGTCCCGCAGGGAGATCTTGGCAGCTTGGCATTCCTGCTCCACCTAACTCTGCCAGCAGCAAGCGTTGTCAACGGCAACGACTGAGAGAGCTGCTGAGTTTGGATCTGAAGTTGAGCACGTGGATCTGGAGCCTCCTCCTGCTTCCTCTTCTGCTGAACTGGAAATAGACTCTTTGGATTTAAATATATTTAATTTTAGGGGAGCAGTAATAAACATTTTCTGAAATATTACATGTAAAAAAAAAAGAAAAAAAGAAAAAAATCTCGGAAAAAATTAGATACATTAAAAAGTTATCATCAATTAGACCACATTTGCCTGTATCATTGCAAACAGTCTATGTCCTGATGCTTTTCCAAAGAAAAGCTCTCATACTCATTTCTGGAGAAAATCACTAAAAGACAATTTACTTTTCTCTCAAAGACGAAAGAAGAAAACAAAGAACACACAGACACATTAATTAGATTTAAATATATAAAACCTAATTTTAGTGAAATTCTATGGAGCCACACATTATCAGAACATTTCCATGAAGTCAAAAATTACTGGTTGTCAGTTAACCATAGACAACTACAAGGCACGTTTAAATTGGAGGCAATCAGACTTTTGCTGTTTTTTTTCTGTAAACATTTTAACACAGATCCAGGAGTCTGTCATTTCTGGCGGCTCGCACTACAGTAAGCTGCATTTTGAGCTCTGATGCTTTTCTGTACCAGGATACAGATTCTGCTATGCTCATCAGTGACCCCCTCCCCATCCCCTGTTATATTATATTGTTTTGTATGAGGGCGTCAAATTAAGCAAATCAAAATGATGGATTTACTTTTCAATTAAAAATCAAAGTAATCAATGATGTGCTGGAGAATCAGTCCCTTAGAACTTTATGATTATTAAGTGAGTGCAACAGGGCAGTAATCATTAATCCTGGATATTTTTGAATTGGGATGATTGAAGCACACTTCAGGCAGGTGCGGTTCAATGCTCGGGTCATGGAAGGGTTGAAAATCCTATTGAACATGTAGGACAGTTGGTTGGCACAAGCTCTGAGTATGTTTTCCAGTACTCCATATGGACGAATTATTTTATGAGTATGATATTGGCTTTACTCGTACCTTAAGTTCATATTTTATTTCCTTTTATTGTATTATTGTTTTCTCCTTATGGTGAAACTTATTATAATATATATTTTTTCAACTGTCAAACATCAGTTACTATATTCTCCTGAAGTACAAAGTCCTGCACTTTAGTTGTGTCAGGACTCCTGTTTTTGTGTTTGTGCTTCTGTGTTTGTCTCCCTTCATCCACCAGGATGCGCCTGGTTCTGGTCCGCCTCCTCAAACACCTGCTGATGGTTTCCTCGTTAAACGGAGTGTTTTTAAGCTGCTGACTGCCACTACTTCGACGCCAGAGTGTTTGCCAGTTTAAAGTACCCCAGCCGCTTATGTGTTGCTGAGTCAAGCTGAGCTTTTGTCAACCTGAGTTTAACTTTGTTTTTGTCTTTGCTTCTCGGCAGGAATTCATCCTGCAAACTGATTTCTCGGACCTTCACTCCCTGGAAGGACTGACCAACTGAGCTTCAAACTGAGCTGGGGTTCAAACAGGAGGTTTGGATCCACTTTCCCCAAGAGATCGCTTGAGCCTCTCACTGAGAAAGGGATAATTCTGCACTCACGCAGCCCGCCCGGTATCGCGAGGAAATCTGAGTGGCAGTCAGTTTCTCTGTTCATCCAACTATCAAACTCTGTTCTGCCTTCCACCCAATCGACAAACAAACACGGGAACCACGGGCAAACAGACAGGAGTCAAGGATTCAACAACTTGTCTGGAAACGTGAGTCAGCAGCCAAACCTTCTTCTCCCAAGTTCACAAAGCCCATCCCCTCAACAGCTCTTAATGCAGTATCCATGTCTTCCCCTCACTTCTAAAGTTGTTCGTTAAGTACAAAGTTCAGAGTAAATGTATTCTCTTCTGTTTAACTTCAATAAAACCCGTTAAACCTTTTCCCTAGTCTCTCTGTTCGGTTTTCTCTAATTTGGGTCTGAACTTTGTAACATCATGACAAGTTGCTCTTTAGCCAAATTCTTGGAAAAGTAACAGAGCCTGGGTGTCCTGCAGTGTCCTTGTCACAGTTTATAAAGAAGAAGTTCTCATTGTAGGATAAAATTTTGAAATTTCAATTGCAAGGGAATGCTTGGATGCACTCTTTAGTTAAAATGCAAACACCATGCATTCAAACTCTTCCTGTGAAAAAAACCTATTTGGTCAGTAAGATGAGCTTCATTCATCCTTGAGACCCACACTGGTGAGGACACCATAATAATCGGAAATAAGGCAGACGGCTAAATGTTGGTTAATCCAACTTATACTATTATTGAAATAGCAAAAAAATGTTTTAATTGCACGGGCTCTAACATATGAACAAAACCTATTTTCATGAGGATTGATTACAAATTCAAAATATATGGCTGAGATCCGAATACTTGCTTATGAATTATAAGAAGCCATAATGTGAGCTCAGTCAGCCCGAGGAGAGTGCAGACATCCATACATGTTTGTCTTTATGAGAGGACAAGGCATGTGCACAGCCGCAATCTTAAAACCATTATCTTAAATGCCATGAAGAAAAGAACACTGCAAAGAACAGTGCGAAGACACCAAGTCGATAGAAACCATTTCATCAGACAGGAGACCAGAGAACAAAATGGAAGAGAAGCGAGTATTGGATCTGATTTGCATTGATCCTTAAGATCATTGGTCCAACTCTGCCCAGCAAACTCACAAACTCCTCCACACTGAGCCGAAAATAGACCTAGAAACTGTGAAAATGGAGCTCTTGAACAAGCCAGTGCTCCCCAAGCTGCTCCTTGGACCTGAGGGTTTCATGCACCCACAACTCCTTCTCTCTTGCTGCTCTTTTTTTTCAAGTGGTAACGCTTGCTTCTTGGCAAGGGAGAAATGTGCTTTTCCAGCAGACAAACATATAAGTGACCGCCAAGCTGCCAGCAAAGTGCCAAGCCAGAACTGAATGAGAAGCATAGTACCATCTAAAAAGCTCATAGTTTAAATTCATACAGTACTTATAAACATGGCTAACGTTTGATTAGTCTTCAAAATGATAGTGTAACACTTTTGTGTAAGTGAGTCCAAATAAAGTTGTTCTCTTAAAGCTGCAGTCTGTAACATTGAGAAGAGAGCAGACTTTGACTGAAAATTTGAAGAAAAACAGGTTTCACGCCACTCCCCACCCTCTCTGCTTCACTCATGCCCCACCTCCAAGCTCCACCCCCCTCTCACAGCATCTGCGTGGCTACAGCATGCTACCGGCAGCCATCTAAGCAGCGTGCACGCTGCATGGAGTGTGAACCGGTATGCCGATAACACTCACC
>JAGKQL010005423.1:0-11560 GCA_018398635.1 Cyprinodon brontotheroides
CTCTTGTTAAATCACCCGCAAACCATGGTTCAGCCCCTCGCGCAAAATTCCAGTTTGCAAGCGCAAATTACTGCACGCAAAATTGGATCTTGATAAATCCGGCCCATAGTCTCTCTTCTGCTCATTTGTGGATGTGTTTCTGCACACTCATGTCATCTTTTTTTCTTTTAAGGATGGAACCAGAAAGAACGCTGCCTGTGATTGGCTAATTTTCAGGAAATCCTGCCTCTTGAAACATTACTATTTTCCTCCTCTTTGTGGCTAGTAACAGTAGCAAATCATCTTTGGGCTAATCATTGTTTATTATGAGTGTGCTCATAATTAGCTGACTATTTGAATATAGTGTAGCATTCACTCTTTTGTCTTTTAGAAGGAATAAAAAAAACTTTGATTA
Organism: Cyprinodon brontotheroides; assembly: GCA_018398635.1. NCBI lineage: Eukaryota > Metazoa > Chordata > Actinopteri > Cyprinodontiformes > Cyprinodontidae > Cyprinodon > Cyprinodon brontotheroides. The sequence continues at coordinate 395 of JAGKQL010005423.1, forward strand.
TAGTAAAAATAAATGTTAAATTCATTGTCAACCTTAGGGAAGATCTAATATTTCAGGATAAGACATGCACATTAGATGTAAATGCTTCTGATCAAAAACTTTTGTTTTTCATTTTCTTTAGGCTAAGTGGCTGTTCCCTCTCAAAGCAAAGCGTCGACCACCTACTCCTCAGCTGTAACTCATTCATCTGTCTGAGAGAGCTTGACCTAAGCAACAATATATCGCAAGATTTAACAATTAATAAGCTGTCTGATGGACTAAAGCATCCACTTTGTCAACTGGAAACTCTCAGGTCAGAATGAAGTAAATCAACCATTCATCTAAATTTCTTTTAGCAATTTTTTTAAAAGTTTTTTTTAAATTAAATAAACGTAAAGGCAAAACTAATACATATTTCTACCATGCTATTAGTGCTATTAGGACAGTACTACCATTTGTTGGCATCCGGCGACAGTTGCGTAGGATGCAATCGGAGGGTGCAAGATACTTCACCCCATTGCCTATTTCTGGTGGTTAAAGGACCCCAGGGAAGCTGTTGCTAGAATGTAGCTTGCCACCATCAGTGTGTGTGTGTTAATGGGTGAATAACTGAATATGTTTTAAAGTGCTTTGGTTCCGTCTCCTGATTTGAAAAGCACTATATAAGGACAGGCCATTTACCAATTCCCCATTTCTAATATCACTGACCCATCTAAAATTTAGTCAGAACTGAATAGTACATTGAACAGTAAATGTGAATATTGAAATAATTATATGTTTGCAATTTTTTATTTTTTTTTTATATGCTTTATTATGACACTCACACATTTTGATCTTTTTCCCCAAAGACTGAATATCTGTTGTCTCTCAGAGATGAGCTGTGAAGCTTTGTCTGCACTTCTCAGCTCTGAGTCTGCAAGCCTTAAAGAGCTGGACCTTAGCAACAATAACCTGGGGGATTCAGGAGTCAAACTGCTATCAGCTGGACTGGCAAGTTCATGCTGTAAGCTAGAGAGTCTGAGGTAAGCCCTAAAAATGTTTTCATTGGAGAGTTTTAGTTTTCCCAGAAGAATCCTGACTAATAAGTTTATGTTTTAGTAGGTAGTATGATCCATGGTCCTGCAAGCTGTAAGCTCCTTGGAGGGGATAGATGTGGAGGACAAATATTTTTTATAATCAGCAATTCTGATCTTCGAGATCATTCTTTGTATTGCAGTGTTATGTGGTTTTTTCCTCAATGGATTAAAGAAGGTGAAATAAAGAAGGTACTTAACGAATGGAAGGTTCTAAAGGGTCACCTTAAAACTAGTTTTAAAATCTTTATGGTTTAAATAGGATCTTTTGATATGATCTTCCCTTTCTCCTGAGTGATATTCCAAAAGTATTTTTTTAAAGGGAAACACTAAATAATCTTTCCACTTTAAATCATAAGTTGACCCACAAACGTGATCTGGAAAGGGCCTAATTCAGTATTTGTCCACCTCCGCTTCATTTTTTGCTTTGTCTTTTACTTACAGGTTTAAAAAATAAATAAATTATAGAGTGATTGTGGCTTAAGGCGATTTTTAGAATTAAGGTTTTATTTTTATTTAGTGAAGGGGTATGAAAGGGCAAGTAAACAAATTTTTTTATAAGTAGCCAGACCACTTATGTGTGGCGAATTGGCACTATATAAATAAACATAATTGAAATTGAACTGAATATGTCTTCTTGAACTTAACATGTTAAAACAACATTCAATGTCTATAACTGTGATTTTATGTGAGAGAGAGCAACACAGATTAGCACAAATAGTGAATAACAAGAAGAAAAAAATAATGTATAATGTGTTAAATGCATTTGTACTCAACCGCTTTTAGTCTGAGTAACAGAAATACTAACCACTGCAACCAAGCTGCCTTCAAGAGATGTGTGATCACTATCCAGCCATGGACAAACCTTAGAAAACATTGTGCACCCACTTTTACCAACCGACGAGTTTTCATTCAAAACTGAAATCATATCTATGGTTCAGCACATTCCCTTCATCTGTGTGTGTGTAGGCTGTCTGGCTGTCTAGTCACAGAAGAAGGCTCTGCTTCTCTGGAATCTGCTTTAAACTCCAACCCTTCCCACCTGAGAGAACTGGATCTGAGCTACAATCATGCAGGGGACTTTGGAGTAAAACGTCTATGTGCAAATCTTAAGGATCCACAGTGGAAACTTGAAAACCTCAGGTAAAATGCCTGATTAGGTCAAAGATAACTCCTTTGTGGTGAGAAGAAGAAAACACATTTTCATCTAAAGGAGTACTAACCTTTTTCTTCCCCACTAAATATCTTCAGATTAGACCCAGCAGGAGTCAAGTGGTTAAGACCAGGACTCAGGAAATGTAAGTTTAATTTTGTCTCTAATAATATTAGTGTCATTTAATTCACTTAACACCATTTTTCATCTGAAAAAAGAAAGATCTAACAGGTCTGTTAGGATGGGCTCTTTGCTTTTTATGTAAATAAAGAATATTCAGGCCCACAATTAGGGTGGACACCAGTTTTCTTCTAAAACATCACAGGCCAATATATGCATAGACGCTTTCTATTTGCTTTTACTAAAAGGATAACTTGTTTATTCAGTAACTTCTACCAAAAAATTATTTGAATTATTAAATCAGTTACTGCACAATCAGAGAAGCTAATTATTAGGCAAAGTAACTATGTCATTATTTTTTCATACAATTTGTTGATGGATTTGGATGCCTCCTAACTTTAAATAGAACATGGTGTTCAATAATAGTATTAATATTGATTAATAAATCAAATAACTAATTAAAGGACTACATAAGTGAACAAATTGTATGCAAATCTGCACTATTTTGCTTTGTGAGGTCGGGCAAGTGTGAAACAATATAGTTATGTAAAGGTCAATTAGGTGTTTTGTAACTGATATATTAAGAATAAAATACAAAATGATTTGTAATATACCTTTGTCATATTTACACGCTTTTGAAAAGTTCCTTCCTCTACTAAATGCAGGGGACTAAACTAGATTTAAGAAGCTTTAATATGTCCAAGCAGGATTACAACTAAATACATAAGTTGGAGGCTTTAAAAAATGTTTAATTAAACCAATAACATCTCAATCTATGACCTCCAGTACAGCCTGCATGTCAGTAGAGAGTAAAACAATGAGATTTTAGCTCTCAAGTATAGATTACTTTCTGAAGTGTAACAGATATTTAAAGAATAAGGTTGGAACCAGTAATCAGAAACATTTATCAAAGGTGTGTATGATTTTATTTCAAAACTGATGAGATGTAAAGCGTTGCATAAATACAGAATGACAGTTTATATAAGGTGACGGTAGGACACAGCTACAGTTATACGGTAGATGTGATTATTGAAACGTAAAGCTGGTATTAATGTTATCTGAGTTTTTCCAGTTATAAGATCGGGTTGGTTATTATGTTGATATTCTAACATAATTATGATTTTTTTTTTAATAATTACTGTGAGTCAAAAACAGGATTTTTTTTTAACTGTTGCTTTACTTTTCAGATTTCTGTAACCTCACATTCGACACCAACACAGTAAACCGAAACGTGAAACTGTCAGACAACAACACAGAGGCATCATATGTGGAGGAGCCTCAGGCGTACCCAGATCACCCAGACAGGTTTGACAAGAACCATCAGGTGATGTGTTCAAATAGTTTGACGGGTCGCTGCTACTGGGAGGTTGAGCTCGTGGGAGGCGTCCACACTTCAGTGAGTTACAAAGGAATCGTAAGGAGAGGAGAGGGAAATGATGGTTGGTTTGGTGGGAATGACCAATCCTGGACTTTGTTTTATGATGGCAGCTCTTACTCCCTTTGGCACAATAAGAAAGGAATATCCATCCCTCATATGACCGTATCATCTCCCTCATCTCACAGAATAGCAGTGTATTTGGACTGGCCAATGGGAACACTGTCCTTCTACAGAGTGTCCTTGGACACATTGATCCACATCCACACTTTCCACACCACCTTTACTGAACCTCTTTATCCAGGATTTGGACTGTGGTCCTGGGTGAATGCTCCTCTGGATTCATCTGTGCGCCTCATATCATTGTAAATACATTCAAGTCCCTCAGCAAACTTGGGCAGAGTTACGAAGCTGGAAAATGACATGATGCCAAGTACTGCAGCTTCACTATTTTGAAATCTCAACTTACTGGCAGTACGATCAATACACAGGTACCATCTGTCACTGAGGTTACAGATTCCCCTAAGGTGTTTTTCACACTTAAATGTTTCATATCTTTAAATATGTTTTTATTTTTTTTATTTTTTATTTTTTTTATCAGAGCTGAGTAAACATAAAATCACATTTTGATAGGAGGAGGGGAGAAGAAAACTGAACTTACGTATGTGAAAAAGAACTCACCATCCCAGTTAAATAAGCAATTGACAGTGATTGATCGCTTTTTTTAATAAAAGTTGAGTTAAAAACAACACATACCATCAAGCACATAGAGAAATATTAACGACACAGGTGTCAAACTGGTTCCAGAAAGGGCCGTGTGGCTGCAGGTTTCCTCTCTAAGCAAACAATAGCATACCAGACTCCATTCATCTGATCAAGTCATCATGTTCAGATTGGACTCCCTTGATGAGATGACTGGAGTCTGGTGTGCTATTGCTTGGCTGGAAAGAAAACCTGCACCCACGGCCCTTTCTGGAACCAGTTTGACACCCCTGTATTAGAGCATACAAGCATTTTGGGCTTCAATTATTTAAAGTGAAAACTATTATCCTTAAATGGAAAATTCAGGGAACAATAGGAAACTTTCTTAAGTGTTACCGAAGTAATATTACTCCAAGAGAACATTGACAACAAATTCAAGAAAACAAAAAACAGCAAAACAACATCTGACTGTTTTTTGGGGTGGCCTAGTCAAAGCTCAGAGTTGCATATATTTGTTCATTCATGCTCAGATAGACATGAAGTCACATGAAGTGACTGGATTAGATTTATTCTGCAAAAGACTGGGTAAAAATTGCTGCATAGTATTACCAAAGGTAAATTATAAGTTAATGTTAGCTGTTTCTGCCCAGGGTGGCACTACTAGTAAGTATGTGTCAGTGGCCATTATTTTCTTCCCAAAACAGGATATTTAGATTGCATTTTTCCTTAAAGAAAATCGGTTATTATTTGTGAAAATTATTTTGTATTTATTCTGATTGTTTTTGATTGATATTAAATTAGTTAGTTTTTTAAGCATTTGGGTGTGACAAAAAACAAACAAACAAACATCGAAATAAAAAAGCTGTACACAATACGTATATATTAATCTGCTGGTTTAGTTTAAATCGTTCTCCTTTTTGTACACTAGAAGCTATTTGTTTTAATCAATTTAAAAGGCTGTCTTCTTCAGGACAAAATACCTGAGGGGATTACTCTGTTACAACATCAAAAGTTTTGTTAAAGTTATTTATTCATATATTTATGTATTTATTTGTTTAATGTTGTATTTTTCATAGCATGTCCTTTAACTGTATATAAGATAAAAACATAATAAGCAACTCTAGCCACATAATGGTAAAGAATTTTTTCAGGTATATGCTTTTGACATTGTTGTGCAGGGTCTCTGTTTTTTATAAATAATGGGGAGCGTCAGGTACAGTTTTGAGATTTAAAAAAATGAATTTAGACTGATTACAGGAAGTTCTCAAGTAACATTAAATAAAATGTAAAAGGATATGAACATAACTCAAATGAATTAACTTTGAATTTTCATCCAAAGCTTCTACTATTTGATTGAATGAGATCATATTGAATGGATGAGTTGTGCAAAAATAACAAAATGCCTCTATGAGGAGCAAGGGTACATACTTAAAGTGTAAACACAATGTTTCTGGGTTGGAGGGAAAATATGTTCTTTTATTGTTGTAACTGTGCTGTATTTTATTTACCATGCATGTTTTTGTAATCAAGCTTTAAGATATTCCATTTGTTAAAATAAGTCAGTTACTCATCATTTACAGAGATGGGAAGTAACGAAGTACAAATATTTCGTTACTGTACCTCAAGTAGATTTTTCTGATATTTTACTTTACTTTACTTTACTACTTATTTTTATGGCTTACTTTTTACTTCTACTCCTTACATTTCTATTAATGTAAATATCTGTACTTTCTACTCCTTACATATCCTTAAAAAATTGGCTCATATTTTTAGTTTTGAATCATTTCAATGGAGTTGGCCTCCGGTATTATTTTTCACGCCATCAATACCAAATTCAGTCTAATTGATGGGAATCTACGCTTGCATTTGATGCACCACTACAAGATGAATCGACAGATTCGGGCGGTATTCATTCGCTGCAAATAATTGCAGCTTGGTGGCTGTGGCGTTAGCATAGTAGTATGGGATCTAATTTAGATGATTGGAGGTGCATGAACACAATGGAGATCTAGTCCTATCGGGCAGACATCCATTTAAAAAAGTAGGCAACGGCATGAAAAAAGTGGTTTCTACTTTTACTTTTATAACTTTAAGTAAATTTACAAGCCTGTACTTTGTTACTTTTACTTGAGTAAAGAAGTTTAGATCAGTACTTCCACTTTTACTCAGAGTATTTTTAACACTGGGTATCTGTACTTTTACTCAAGCACGGAAAGTGAGAGTACTTTTGGCTATCTCTGCTCATTTAAAGAAAAAGTCCGTATTTTTTTCTGTATTATACTCCTGTTACCTTTAGGTAGAAAGAAAATCTGTATGGAAAGATTTTTCCCTGATGTCTGTTTTGTTTGGTGGGCAAAAGAAACTGCTCTGGAATCTGGAGAAAGATGCAGGATTGCATCCATGTCATCCTTTGCTCATAGTGTGTTGCACATTGAAGATGATGAGTATTGGTGTCAAAGCTTATTTTACATTTAACATTAATAATTGTATAGCCAATCACAATAGCAATTGTTTAAAAGGGGCTTTGTGTGTGAGGAAAAAGACTCAAGCAACAACATGATGAATCAGGAAAGAAATCTTGTCAGGAATTCCTAAAATATGTACCATTGGCAAAGATTTTTTATGAAAAAATGATAATATGAGCTATTTTATTATGTAATTCTCAGGATTTCAGGAATTAGTCTCCATATATGTTTTTTTTCTTGAACAAAGACAGGAACTTTCTTGTAAAAAATAAAGATTCTGCTGGGCTGGAAATCAAAACTCTACTAAATTGAAATTGTTATGCGTTACTAGCAAAAACAGGAATCATGTATAATATGAACATATAACTGGTATTAGTACAAATTAATACCAAAAGCTAATGTTTTCAGTTAGGTGTGTTTGAATCCTTGAAATAGTATTTTTATATTGAAGCTATCAGACAAGCCTCACCAGAATTTAAAATTATATTTTTCAAATGATTCACTGCCCTTATTTTATATAACTGTTTGAAGTTTTTTTTTTGTCTGATGTATTTATTTAAAATAACATGTCAGGTCTGTATTGGAACCAATGCTTTTCTCTACATGAATAAATTATATATATAAGGTTTTAAACATTGTGTTTGTTGATGATACTAATATTAGCCTATATTACTATAGCTCAGCTACTGTATAGAAATTTGGGGCAACACCAACAACATCTATCAGAAGTTTTCAGAATAATTAATAAGGCCGGATATCAAAACCATATCAATCACGTATTTATTCCTGCTTGCCTTCTGTCTCTGTTCTGTGATGTGGTAGAATTACTTACCTCACAATTTTATGTATGAACCTGTAAATTAATCCTTACCAGAAGGCATAGAAGAACATTTTGTTGAGAGAGAAAGAGGGTATAATTACAGAGATAATCTACATTTCAAAATCTTCGAAGAAACATGAAAATTATGTGGATTACAGTAAATGGAGTGATAGTATGGAACAGACTCACTGCTGAACCAAAGCAAAGATGTTCAAACTGGCTTTCCGAAAAAGATATAAGTTAATATTCAGGTTGTTTCTGATGTGCTCTCTTCATCCTCGGATATGGGAGTTGGCTCGGAGCTCGTCTGCCTGGCTGTGTGTTTCCTGGACCTGGCGCCTTTTACAGTTGCTTTTTGTATGTCTGCTTCTGTCTCCTTGAACCCCAATCGGCCTCGGCAGATGGCCGTTCACACTGATCCTTGTTCTGCTGGTGGTTTCTTCCTGTTAAAGGGAGGTTTTCCTCTCCACTGTCGCTACAAGCATGCTTAGTGTGAGGATTGTATTCAGTCAATGAGTCGATGCAATCAACTGGTTTTACTTAGATGATCTGGTGAAATGTAAAGGGCCTTGAGATGGCGTGTTTTGAATTGGCGCTACATAAATAAACTGAATTGAATTTTTAAAGCCATTATGACATTTTGAAATGAAACCTACCAGGGATAGTAGTTTTTTAGTCAGTTTTTATAGACATTAAAGAAAGTCAACAGAAATAAAGCACTGAAAGTAAGACACACACTTTTTCTCACTTGAGAGGTGGTGTTGTCCAGTTATATATACAGTACAGTTGGCCTTCAAAGTTTACATAACCTCCCATTAATGACAATTACAAATTCTCACTAGTAATTAAAATAACAAAAAAATTATTAATAAATAACGATTAATAAAATACTAAATTAGTCAATTTTGAATTTTTGCTTAGAAAAAATAATTCTATACAAAGTAAAATCTTATGTATGTATATGTATGTACGTATGTATGTATGTATGTATGTATGTATGTATGTATGTATGTATGTATGTATGTATGTATGTTTTGATAAATATAGTTGTATGTATGTGTGTGTGGATGAATTTATAAATTATATATACAGTTCTATATATATTGGATATTTAGTTATTCTTATTCAATAATGGCAAATGTTATAAACTAGTGTTTATGTATGTAGTTATGGCAGCAGGGCTCGAAGCTGTAAAAACAGATAAGTAGATTGCAATTACAGGAAAAACAATGTATAAAACACACTCAAAAATGGCTGTATTGCCTAAGACTGTGGAAAAAAACCACCACGAAAAAAAACCCTGACTAACCTGTCTACATAATTCCTCCCATTCTTCTATACACAAGCCACTCCTGTACGTCACGCAAGTTTTTTAGCTCCATTGCCCCCCATCTCAGTCATCATAGGTTGGAGTTCACCCCGGTGATCTAGAGGGCCTCCCCTTCTCTCGGGTTGAAGTGGGAGGACTCTGATATTGTTTCGCCTAAGGGCCGTAAACGGGCAGTACGGAGTACCAGGCCTTCTTAGCATCCCTGGGAGGGGTAGAGAAAGCCGCTCCCCGGGATTCCATCATTCTGCTGGGAGACTTCAACGCTCACGTGGGAAACGACAGTGACACCTGGAGGGGCGCGGATCGGGAGGAACGGGCCCCCTCAGCTCTAAACCCGAAAAGTGGTGTCTCATTATTGATTCCTTCTGTGCAAGTCACGGATTGTCCATAATGAACACCATGTTCAGGCATGCGGATGTCCATCGGTGCATCTCTATAACTAGGATTACCCTAGGTCAAGGGTCGATGATCGACTTTTGTAGTCGCTATCTTCTGATCTTCGGCCGCATGTCTTGGACACTCGGGTGAAGAGGGCGAGCTAACCAATCACCACCACCTGGTGGCAGGTGAGTTGGATACGCCGGAAGCAGGAGGAAGCCTTGAAAGACTCGGCAGGCCCAAACGTAGTGAGGGTCTGCTGTAACGCCTGGTGGGAGCCCCCGTCAGAGACTTGTTCAACTCCCACCTCCCGGAGAGCTTCTCAGGTTCCGAGGGAGGTTGAGACATGGAGTCCGGAATGGGCTGTGTTCTCTGCCTCTATTGTCGTCTTGGCTGCCCGTGGCTGTGGGCGTAAGGTTCGCGGTGCCTCGTCGTGGTGGCAATCCCTAACCCGTGGTGGACACCGATAGTAAGGGGATGTCAGTTCAAGCTGAAGAAGGTCCTATCGAGCCTGGCTTGGCTTGTGGGACTCCTCAAAGCAGCAAGCAGGTACCGTGAGGCCAAGCGTGTCGCGGCCGGGCGGTGCAGAGGCAAAATCTTGGGCCTGGGAGGAGTTCAGAGAGGCCATGGAAAAGACTATCGGTTGGCCTCAAAGCGATTCTGGCAAACCGTCCCGCCTCCGGAGGGAAAGCAGTGCTTCACTAACACTGTTTTTAGTGGGTGTGGGGAGCTGCTGACCTTGAAGGAGGATATTGTCGGGCGGTGGAAGGAATACTTTGAGGATCTCATCAACCCACAGACATGCCTTCCGTGGGGGAAGAAGAGACGAGGTGCTTGGGGCTTCCATCCATCCCAGGCTGAAGTCACCGAGGTAGTCAAAAAACTCCACGGTGGCAAAGGCTTCGGGGGTGGACGCAGATCCGTCCTGAGTATCTCAAAGCTCTGGATATTTTGTCGGGCTGTCATGGTTGACACGTCTCTTCAACATCGCTAGTGGAGGTCGGGACAGATCCTGGATTGGCAGACTGGGGTGTGGTTCTCCACAAAGAAGGGGGGACCGAGGGTGTAGTTCCAAATCCATCGGGAATCACACTTCTCAGCCTCCCCGAAAGGCCTATGCCAGGGTGCTGGAGAGGAGAGTCCGCTGATTGCTCCAACCTCGCTGCAGGAGGAGCAGTGTGAGCCGTCCTGGCCGGTGGAACGGTAGACCAGCTCTTACGGCACCTCTGCAGGGTGCTGAGGTGGTTCATGGGCATTCCAACCAGTCCACATGTGTTTTATGGACTTGGAGAAGGCATTCGACCGTGTCCCGCATGCTGCCCTGTGGGGGGTGCTCCAGGAGTATGGAGTCGGGGCCCCTTTATTAGGGGCCATCCGCTCTCTGTACAATCGGAGCAGGAGTCTGGTTCGCATTGCCGGGCATTAAGTCGGACCTGTTCCCGGTGCATGTTGGACTCCTACAGGGCTGCCCTCTGTCACCGGGCCTGTTCATAAACTTTATGGCCAGGATTTCTAGGCGCAGCCAAGGACCGGAGGGGTTCTGGTTCGGGGACCAGCGGATCTCATCCCTGCTTTTTGCGGATGATGAAGTTCTGCTGGCTCCCTCCTGCCAAGACCTACATAATGCGTGCGCTGGGGCGGCCCGCAGTCGCAGTGTGAAGCGGCCGGGATCAGAATCAGCTCCTCCAAATCCGAGGCCATGGTTCTCGACCGGAAAAAGGTGGCATGTCCCCTTCGGGTTGGAGGGGAGTCCTTGCCTCAAGTGGAGGAG
>JAGKQL010005424.1:0-11514 GCA_018398635.1 Cyprinodon brontotheroides
TATATATATATATATATATATATATATATATATATATATATATATAGCTCCGCATTTCTCATCAGACTTGCACTCTGAAAACAACTTGAAACCAAATTCAAGTGCCATGTTTATGAGCAAAACTGCATATAAAGCTGATTTAGAGAATCCCAATATAATATCTGGATTATAAAACACTATAATGCATGAACTGCATTAAAAACTTGAACTGAAGAAAAAATAATTAGATAAAAGTATTTCAGCAAAGCAATTTAAAAAATAATTTTAGGTATGCCTATTTGCATTCTTGAGTTGATTGAATTCTTTGTCAGATAATTGTAATGAAAGCCTGGCATTTCCACACTTTTAAGAGCCAGAAAAACAAGATCTATGATAGTTAAACCTTTAAATACTTTTTGGAAAACAACTGATCACAATATAGAGTTAAGAAGAATAGATGTAGAACTCAAACTTGAAATTGTAGACAGAGAAATAAATATTCTGATCAAAAAAGTTGCACCCCTACCTGCGAAATGAGGCTGTGTGTGAGGGCTGGATTTGAGAGGAACACATCCTCTTTTCTACTACAGGTCTGTAACTGTAGAAGATATATACTTTAGTATCTAAGCAGATTTCCAATGTGACTAACTATGCCCAAACTTACACACAATTGCAAAATGTTTTGTATTTTTGTCCAAACAAACATCCATACTCTTTGTTCTGTTTCTTTCTTTGCTCTCTCTCCTCCATTTAGCCCACGTCTGTTTTGAAAAGCAAACCTGCAGAAACAGATGTATCATAAGCTGAAGTCCTAATGCTGGAATAAATGTATCTATATAAACTAATTAGGTGGTTAAAAGTGCAACCTTGATGGTGTCCTCGGAAGTTTAATTTCAGCTGACAGTTTTTCTTTGTGTACGCAAATCCAAAAGTATTCGGCTTTTTGAGAATTTCTAGTTTGAGAGAGATGAAAAAAATATTTTCTGACATAAACACACTGAACTGTCAAAGGATGATGAATGGGTTGATTACCCTTTCGAGTGCTCTGCTCTGTCTCGGGGGTGAACGCGGTGCGGTTCCTATTGCGGGGAACCTTCAGATTTCTGGTCATCAGAGCTCATCACCTGCTCATTTACCTCCTCGACCAGAAAGGGAAATCTGCACAAACATAATGCTAGTTTGACACACTGGTTAACCTCTATACTACATTTATTTACACTTATAAAAGGGAATTTGGAGACCATTTATCATAAGTTATTACATTATGTTCTCTAATAAACCCATTAGGGTTTGATATTTTCAGGAAAGTAGACAAATATATAATTAACATAAATGTTGATATTTAACAATTATTGCATACAAATAGGCACAGAGGTCAAACTGTAAAATGTTTTGGGTTTCTGGTTTTCTATAGAATATGATGCAACAAGAAATTCCTCCTTCCCCAGAGGTTGCTTGAGGAAAACAATCTTACAAAGCCCAATGGAGAGTATATAAGCAAAAGGTCCAAGAATAGTCGCTCTGATGGAAATGTACACACTGGAAGATGAGAAATTTCAGGTGTATTGATTTAAATAATTTGGATATATTGTAAGGTCCCATTAAACTAATACAAGTTAAATGTTTGCGTTGATTATGGACTGAATATAAAAAACTTTCTGGGTCTTTAAGGTTATGAATTTGGCCTGGGGTTCTGAAACATGTTAAGAAATAATGCAAGGGTTTAACTTTGAAATGAAAGTTGGTGGGGACACTCGACACAATCGCTTTCAATATGGTTTGTATTTTCCAAAAATGAGCTCTAACATATATTTATTGAATGCTTTCCTATTGTTGAGAACACAACTCCAAAATACACTGATCTTTATATTTATAGGTAGTTGGACATTAATGTATATAAAAAAAGATGAATAACAGCAATATCGATGCCAACAGCAATACATCATGCCTCCCTAGTATGGAAAGCATTTCAGCTTCATTCATTCATTAATCCATCCAGAAAAATGTGGATTGATTGACGGATGTTTTCCCTTTCAGCTACATCAGTGATTATCTTCCTTCAAAAGCAGCTAAATCAAATTTAGAAATTTGTCCCACATATTGTTGAGAATTAATTGGTGTGGACATGTCCACACAGTCCTTCAGAAAATTATGCCCATGAACTAATGCAACTTTCTGAGGTGAGTTTTACATGTTTTGCATAGTTTCTGCAACTTAATGTAAACATTTTTGATAACTTACTCTGTCCAGCCTTGAATGGAGCATTGACTTCCATGCACATCATTCCATGGTCCAAGTGGATCTTTCTTAAAATTCTATTAATGGATGACACCTTCCAGGAAAGAGCGCACAAAGCCTCGTCAGATGCAGTTTAACTGATCAGAACAGACAGCGGGTTCATATTCCACTTACGCTCGGAAGTTTGGCTCCTTTACATGTTCTTCCAAGCCGTCTTCGTATCTCCCAAGCAAAAATAGTTGGATTTTCCCTTTTGCACTGGATGATAGTGGAAACCACAGCTGGAGTGAGAAGGCGAGGGCGGCTCCCTCCTAAGGATTTGGGCTTCATCAGCCCTGTGCGCCTGTAGCGGCACAGGATCTTACTGACGCAGCCGCTGGACACCTGCAAAGACGCACTGATTAATGCGCAATCCTTTACAAATCAGTTTCCCTCATTCACACCAATATTGGCTTCCTTTTTTATTAAGCGTTCGGTCTGAAATAAATATTTGTGTAAGATCTTTTTTTTCCATTGCGCGCACCTGGAGAATCCTGGAAATGTCACTTGGACGGACTCCTTCCGAGGCCAATTCAATCATCCTCATTCTTTTGGATTCTGAAAGAGGTCTCCCGTTGAAAAACGTCCCTCCTAACTGGTTCACACTTCCACCACCTTATCAACCGTATTCACATTATTAACTCAGCCTAAAAAGTCCAAATGATGTATATATATTAGGATTGTAGAACTAACCTTGGCAAAGCGGATCGATGCTTGTTCCACGCATCTCTCCTTGGTTCCAGGCTCCTTGGAAAAATGTTTTCTTTCCTCTGTAGGGCTGACTTCAGAGTAAAATCAGACAGGTTTAACTCCGAGCACCTTTTGAGAATGACAGTGTGAAAAACCAAAACCCTTGGTAGACATTTATATGCCTACAAGAGCTAAACAAATGTGGTGGCCCGCATGCGTCCTGAAATCAATAAAGCTGGGAGGGCATGTGGATAAACTTCTTTATGGTCATTTATTTACTATCTTATGCAGGTAATGAGTTTCATTGGTTTATATTTAGGGATATCAGACCAAGAGGGACAATATTTAACACATTTTGTTTATCCTGAAATGTAATGCATTCGGTATACTTATGGAAATAAGTTTTATTTGATGAATATTTTAGCTCTACATTTGAAATGGTTGGTGATATATTATCACATTACAGTCACAGTCTTCATTGTGTTTTGATTGGATTTTATGTGACAGACCAACATAATGTGCAGCTGGTGTATCAGGAGTGATTATTTTCAAACGTTTCCATTTATACAAATGAAAATACAACCAACATGTTAATACGATAGAATTGCTACAACTATTGCTGCAAGTCTTTTGGTGTGGTTCTCCAGCAGATTTGCAGATCTAGAAACATACATTTGTTCCCCAAAGCTTCTTCGTGTTATTAGTTGAAGTCAGGACTTTGATTTGGACATTCTAACCCCTGAATAAGATTTAATCTATTTCAGTTATGTCTAACTCTTTTCTTCTTCAGGATAAAGACTGAACAAGGAAACCCAAACTAGGGATTTTGAATTCTATTCTTTAAATATCTCAACCACTTATTTGTTTGATTCATGGTCTTTTTCCTTCTCTATATATCTGTAGCAAACCCCTTATCCCTAAACATTAAGAGAGGCTTAGTAGGAATAAAAAAAAAAACATTAAAATATATTGCAAAAATAAAATAAATTGCAGTTTATGCTTCAAATGCGGTTCTGATAGTTTAACAATTCAAAGTACTTGTTTCCATGATGTTCTTTGGAAATGCAGCTCAGAAGATTTCATAGAGCATTTTACCTTCATCTGATGATTTGAATCTTTCCTTTTGCGCAAAGCTTCAATTAGAGATGTTGATGTGCGCTCATGTTTGGTAACAATGAGGTCCCAGCTTCACAATGAACCTGATGGATCAGCTCCAGTGTGTTTCAGGGTTTGGAGTCACGTGACACAAGCATCCTCGTTTCCATCTGAAGTGGCTCGGATTAAACGGATCTCTGGCCTCCTCTCATAAAGCAAACATTTGGAAATCTGCTCCAATGACGACTGCCATATGGTAAAGTGCTTTTGATAAATCATAAATCCATCAGGTTGTCTAGCTTTATTACATTTTCCTGCAAAACGTGAACAAATATACTCGCGCACATACAGGCGCAAGGAGAGGGCCAATTGGGGGGACCTCGCTTATCCAGAAGTGCGAGGCTAACATCCTCACAGATGTTCCTTGGGCAGACAGCAGATAAAAATACGTTGTAAACGCTTTCAAGGGGAAATATTTGACGAGCAAATATTAGCTCATGTGAAAACCCCACACAAGGCTCGTCTTTGGGCCTGTTTAATGACTAATTGAATATCATTAGTTGGGTCCACAGACACCGAAGTGGCACCGACATAAAGAGTCAGATTTTACAAAGCCATATGGCCCATATTATACATTAACCATGAGTCAAATGACTGAAACACACTGTGTACAGTTAGGAAGACTGGTTGAAGGACAGGCGTTCTTGGACACCATCATCTCCATGCCAACCAGGACAAAGAATAAATGAGGCAAGCGTTTTCCTTTATTATAGGAGATTTGATGAGGTTATTACTTTATAGGTTACTACTTTGCTGCAGGCGTAATGTGTTCTAAAAATGCAGATTTAATTATGCTACCTATACCCCATTGTTAAAGCAGCAACACGTTTTCCTTGTGCGTAAATTGTCTCCTCTCTGCACCGACAGGCGGGGTTTTTATTACCTTTAGTGGCCCAGCCATCGAGTGCGCTTCAAATAAATGTTTCAGATGTTTGAATTGGGCACTAAACGCGTAAATGGGATCATGTTGGTGTGCAACTTGTTTCTAAAGCGTGTGCTAGTGTGAACAATGTAGCCGCGTAAAAAGATGACGAAATGTCTCCAAAGCGCACGGTGGTTCTGCGCGCAACGGAGCTGCGCCTTACTTCAGTTTCCTTGTTCGCGTTTCGAGAAAGCAACTCGCTCCTAAGAATTTAAGTTTCTTTTAAGCCTGACATTTTTGTTCATAAAATTGTTTTTAGCCGACCATTTAAGACATTCACTACTAATAAATATGCATGTGTAATTTTAAATCAACCGAAACCCCGCAGGGTAGACTATGAAGGCCGATGATTCATCTTTCTAAATAAATTTTTCATTATACTCTTCCGACATGTATTCAGTCTATTTAACCTGGAATTATGTAACCAAAAACGGTCCAATTTAGTCTTTTTTTTAATAGTTAGTGAAGAATTGTGGTAGATAACCCATCATATGGGAATTATCTTATCTGCGTTGGCAATGTTAAGCAGGTAGCCTTTCCAAATTTAAAAACTTATTCCTGATCCATTAACATACATTTTAATCTGGAGAGTTGATTTTTAAAGGTGAGAATTTTTAATGTCTCCTAGCAAATACATCATTTTAACAATAATTATATTTCCCACTTTAAACTGAAGAGAAATAAAAGACCAACAAGCTCTGATTAAAAATAAGTCTTTGGTTCTTTGTCAGCTTTCAAACCTGTGGGGGCATGTTATCTTTTTTCAATGGTTACCCTTATCTATACACCAGTTTTCTCCTAATTGGAAAGACAGTAGATGTATTTCCCCCAAAATTTCTATTTTTTTAATAGTGAAATTAAGCAATACAGTATATGACATCAGGATAACCATCTTTTACATATTTATATTTTAACTTTTTCTATTGAAGAAATGCCTCCCTGGCTTCAACATTTCCACTTGAAAGTAGTTCTACAGGTTTTCTTTAAAGGAAGGTTTCAGAATAAATACATCTGTTTTTTGTTCTTATTTAGATCCCTTGAAAAACAAAACTGTTCAGTTGGTTATTATATCATTTGAATATAATTTGAATTAGAATCATAGCCACTAACTGATAAACATCAGAGCCTGTTTAAATGTCAGCCAAAAATGCTATCACATATATTAAAAACAAGTTTCTTGCAGGTGATTTTGCGAGGCTGTGATGTGATTGAACTCTCAGGTGTAAGAAGCACATTTTATAATGACTGTGTTTATCAGATATTCTCTTTAGAAGGATGGTTAAAAAAATAGAATTGAATTAAATTAGATGTTCTAAAACCTTTCTGCACAGTATTATAGAAAAAAAAATCAATAATCAGTAAAGACTAAGGTGCTGTTACATTATAGGAGATTTACAAAAATATGTTTCCCATTACTATTTAAACTCTGAACCTCCTAACCAACGTGTGAGAGCATTGCTACAACCCTCAGAAGAATTGAGTATAGAAATGAGAGGAGTCATAGATTTAATGTAATCTTTTGTTTAAAAATCCTAATAAATTAAACTTGAGAGAACAAAATGTATGCCAAGCATTCAAAGAGAGTTAGAACATGTTCTGAATTTATTCTATATAATAAAAGATGTTTCTTTTTAAGGATTAAAAACAAACCTTTAAAAACATCATTATTTTAAAACCTATTTTCTATGACTTAACTGTTGCCATTGGGTT
This sequence comes from Cyprinodon brontotheroides, assembly GCA_018398635.1. Taxonomy (NCBI): domain Eukaryota; kingdom Metazoa; phylum Chordata; class Actinopteri; order Cyprinodontiformes; family Cyprinodontidae; genus Cyprinodon; species Cyprinodon brontotheroides. The sequence continues at coordinate 6,734 of JAGKQL010005424.1, forward strand.
TTTGAAATACAGGTTGACCATTTAGTAGGCGGATGTTTTGATGGTCACACATTCTGAATAAATGTAACAATTCTGGTGCATTATCATGCTTTGAGTGCAAAATGGAATAAAATATACAATTTCAACTTCAACACTTCTCTGTTTTTGCTTTAAGGTCACATCCAATTGTTTTAGATCATAAAGTAATTTTTATCATTAGTTTAATATCTGCCACAAAAAAAAAACAACTCTTAAATATATCCTCAAGATTTTTGGGAAAACTTTCTTGTGACTGGTGGGGAAAAACATGAAACCTTTCGAAAGGTTTGCCTTTCATCATATCTCTTTTTAAATCTAACAAAACATTAAAGGAAAAAAAAATATCAACCTGGTGATCAAATTGGTAATATGAAGGTCTGTGGCTACATTGATAACTGAAGAACGAGATGCTGATATTAATCAGGGCATTCATCTGAAGCTCAGCAGTAATTCTACCTCTATATGCTTTAACAATAAATTAAAATAAAGATTTCTGAGGGGCTAAAAGTCATTTACATAACTTTAATTTGTGCAAAGAGCAACAGGACACATTTTCTTTACATTGATTTAAAAAAAATTGGTAGTTATCACAAAGTGTTGATGACATTTTCCACCAAGGGGAACACAATTAATTATGACATTTGGTGAATAGTTACTATTTCCTATAAGACCAGGTTTTTTCAGGGAGCTTTTTCTACTTAATAGAGTAAAATATGCTGTTTATCTGGGTCTGACATAAGAGTTACATTTATCAGACAAAATATCTGATGCCAGTCAAATTACATTTTACAACAATGTTTCTGACTGGAGCTGAACATACCAAAATTCATAGTGACATTTCAACAGAAAAGCTAAGCTAAATCTTTGTTTTACTTTTAACCATCTAGCATTAAAGGTATAGTGGAGGATCTTCTTTTTCCTAAGTGTTCATCCTAATTTTCACTTACAGGAGGTGAGTCTGACATAGAAGGAAAATTGCAAATCTTCTATTGGAAAGTAAACCTGTATGAGCGATGCAAACAGCAACTTTTAAACAGAGAGTGCACGAGGAGAAATGGGTTCGTGAACGCTCTCGGGTACAGAGAGTATGCATGAAATGAATATGCATGCAGCTGCATAAAATATTTTAAAATTGAGAGGAGCAGGGCGCAAAAGTACAGCTGAAAATCACTCCTGCCATACCTTAAAATCAAACTTTAAAATAAAGAAAGACCTAGATACAGTTGAAATAAAACTTAATCCTCTAAACATTTAACTTGAAACTTCAATAATTGTAAACACATTCCTGAGTGGGTCACACCTCCACTGAGAATTCTCTGAATCATTTATAACTGCATTATACAGGGTCCGGCTGCCTTAGACACTGTTCTTATGCACAGAGAAGAACATGACGCGCCTGTTCAGGGGACACTTCATCCCAAAACTGCCACTTCTAATACTTCTGTTGTCTGGGAGCCATGCAAATGTCTGGGTTACATTACATGTCGAGATATAGTTAAATGTCATCACTATATCGTAAAGCTTTGTTCATTTACACAGTGGAAATTATTTTATTACATCTGGATACAATTAATACATTAGAAGTAACCTGGTTGCCATATCAGTTGAGTGTAATGAGCCTTCAATCTATTAAGTGTATGTCAGAGGATCACAAAAACAACCACATCAGCTTTATCAACTTTCATCCCCTCAGTTCATCCTCAAGGCCCCCTGTCCTGAGGTTTAATAGGTTTCTGTCTGTTTTGTCTTCTGTTGGTTCTTGGTTACTATTGTATATCATGCAAAAAGCCTGTTAATTATCAAATATTAATGTAAATCAGCTTGTGCTGGAGCAGGGAAACCTCTAAAGCTCCAAGTTACTTTTGACTGCGAACACCCGACACAAAGGATATACACAACTTTGGCTGCTATTAAATAAAAAAAAAAACACTATTTTGCATTTTACCCCCAACCCCCCACCAATGATCATAGCATAAAGTCACTAAAAGTGACTTTAACCTCATTTAACGTCACACTTGCAGAATCTTGATGTTCATGTAAGAATCGTAAAAATATCAACTTGTCTTATATCATCAGTAATTCACATTTAAATAAAGAAGTGTTGTGCATTGTGTCAAAAAACTGGCGTATCAATTAAATATTTGTAAACGTTTTGAATGTAATCCTGGAGAAATGCTGTGGAGTTATATTACTTTAGGAGGAATCGGTTATCTGGGCCTGTGTTGAACCTATTATTCTTGAGTGAACTTTTGCATGTCCCTCTACAGCACATGAGATTCCCTATGCATAACTGCATTGAATACACCATCTTAAGTTCAACTTTGTTTTAGGTTATTGCACATAAGAAAAAACACCCCATACTGATCAGTGGCATCTCTTTGTGAGGTGGCAGCTGTATGGCAGCAAACCTACTGTAGAAAACCTTTTTTCAAAAGTGGTGAATAAGGCATAGAAAATTACTACCATAGATCTAATCTTTTTTCCATTAAGGCCATAGCTATTAAATACTATCTGTAACTTGTGGTTAAAATCACCAGAGACTGATAATCGGCATCACATCAGTCCTCAGTGCAACCCTATGGAAAGTGGTACTGCAGCATAAATAGGCAGAACAACACTTAACTGTTAAGGTTTTTACTCTTGTAGGATGATAAACCAGTTTGAAATTGATGCAGTAAATTCTGCTCAATATTTCAGGGCAACAAATCAAACTGAATTGTGCAATAAAGTAATTTTTTTATATAGGCTGACTGTATACCCTTATTCTATAGAATCTCTGGTCGTTAAGTTTGACACATTTTTATAAACTTTGATATGTTTTATTGTTTACTATCTACTTTTAAACATATTCACCTTAGGTGTAAATATTTAAGCCATTTGCAGCAAAATTCAGGTCCTATATGCATATGTAGTGTATATTCTAAATACGTAATTTTTCTTAAAAATGTCTGCAAAGTGATACTTCAATTTGAAATTGTCATTTCTTTTTAACAATTATTGATCAAGTAATTAATCCATTCCTTTTTTTATGACTTAGCTATTAACTATTGTATTATAATTGTTATAAAATAACTATAAGTGTAACATTTTTCATTGCATAAACTGTACCACAGTCTAAAACTTATCTGTTAAGCAGTTTTTTCCTCCTTTGTAGACAGAACTACTGATGAAGCTTCTTAACTAGAGTCTTGTGCGTCTTTTCTAACCTCTCAGATGCTGCACACAGCTGCCCTTCATTAGACAGATACCTGCTCTTATTATAAAGTATTTTTGTAATGTAAGTTGTTACATTTAAATGGACAAAAGTGAATTGGTATTTCTTATGTACCTCATAAGAAGTGGAGGTTTGACATTAAATTTAGTAGAGGTGTCAAGGTGGGGCACCGCTTTACATGGAGGCACAGAAAAGCATGAAACAAAAATGAGAGTTTAGCTTTTAAAATATAAGAGAGCTGCAGAGCCAAAGAGCCACTTTGCACTAAGTTAAGTAAAATTCCATGTTGTTTAACATTTTACATCGTTCCAATAGAAAATCTGTATTGTTTGAAAATGATAACTTTATTTACCTAAAATGATAAAATCCATTACCATGAAAAGGAAGCAGCTGAATTAATGAATTAATTTTATCTTCTGAAATAAGATAAAATAAAGGTAATTATTGGAGTATTTGGTCTTTGTAGATAATTCAGAAATATTACTTATTTCTGACTTATTTTAAGTCAGTATTTTAATCAAATCAGAGTTAAACTAAAGTAAAACTGACCAATTCAGCTATATTTTTTTTTATATGGTTCTAAATAATTTTATGATGAATACTGTGATCCTATATCAATACAACTGAAGCTATCACCTTATTTTAAATTCAGGTGAAACAATATTGTAAGAAGTACAAAATTTAATTTTTCCAAGGAACCTATCAGTCATTATGTCTATTCCAGCATGCATCATAATTTTTGTTGTTATGTCTTTAGTGCAGAGACCATTACAATTCCAGGGGGGTAAGGGCACCTTTTGGCCTTAGTCTAGAATTGCCCATGTTATTATGACCTACTTGATTGGCTATTGATTGATAGATTGTGTGTCTCCATTGATCCCTCAGTGAATGTAATTCAGCTGTACACATTACATCAGCTCAATTATCTTGACTTTTTCAAATTAGTTCAAATCATACATGGGACCTATACCTTGTATACATTGGGATATAAAAACAGTTTATACATTAATAAAAAATATTTCACAGCTTAATAGTATTATCATCCTTCTGGCATTTAATGCATAGGGAAATTATTTTGATACTTCTATAGATGGACTTAATTGTGAAGTCTTGCTTAGGTGTTACACCTAGAGATTCATATACATGTATTTGTAAGTTTCCCTTACAGTATGCATTTAAGTTACATTTTTTGCCAAATTACATCATACATGTTAAAATTAGCCTGATTACCAAAAGAAAACAACAAAAAAACCCACATTTTATTCATTAATGCATTCACTTAATGACTTATTAAAATAACATAATCATCGCAATGTCATCCGTTTTATATGTTCTGTTTGATTAGATAGATAAATTGAAATGTTGATCCAATGCCCAAATCAATTATCATTTAAGAGTTTTACCGTGTCTCATAAGCTTCTGCATTTCCTATTTTCTTATCAATGATTGCTTTCTTTTGTAATATGTAAATCCCTAACCTACAGAAGAGAATTAGGGCCACTAAAAAAACAAAACAAAAGTTAATTGATTTTTAAATTTATTTCAGTAT
>JAGKQL010005426.1:0-11260 GCA_018398635.1 Cyprinodon brontotheroides
AAAAACTGTATCTGTGTCTTTCATAGAACATCCATGTTGGCTCTTTTTCATTTATCAACAATAACCTTGGAATGAAAAGTTTTATTAAGATTCGCAGCCCAGTAATACTGTATGTGCAGACTGCTACGTTTTTGATATATAGTTTATGCTGAGCTCATAAAAAAAAAACAAATTGCTCTACATTGTTAGTAATTTCTAATTCTTTAATTAAGCCAATATATTAATTGTTGGACAATATTTCCCACTCCACGCATGAAGCTAGTAATGAACTGGAGAGGACCTTCAGCCTAATTGAACCTTTAGCTTAAACAGACAAACATTTTTGGATATTGTTCCTTACAGATGCTGTTTTACTTTATAGTTTAACCACAGTGCTGTATTTTGTTATACTTTACTACTAGCCTGAACACTAGCTCAGTGTTCTTGCGCTCAGTTTCGTCTCTGCGCGTGCTCGAATCCGTCTCTGCTCGCGCTCGACCTGCTCTCTCCGCGCTCAACACCAGCTGTGCGCTGTTTGTCTCGCTCGACTCTCAGTGACCATGGAAATATTTCAAATGTATGTGATTGTTTTCAAAAAATAAAATGCATGTAGAAAAATGTGAATTTCAACTGCAGTTACCATAGTGATACTTGTTTACCTTCCAAAACTCACACTACCTTTGCAGATCAGCAGTAAAGACGCGATTTAAGGAGGTAGGTAATACTTCTTACTTACTTTGAAAAACAAACAAACCATGGTTATGTTGTGTTAAATTATTATGCTCCTACCTTAGTTGGCTTTATTTTAGGTCTTTTGGGGTTGTAACGGAGTCGGAGGAGTTAACTACTGTGTAGAGCCTAATTTCTCTGAAAATCTGACAGTAACTGATCAATGTCAATCACTTTTTAGGAGTTATATTTGATATTTCATTTAAATGTATGTTATTTCAATCTTATTCTTAGCAATATTGTTTTTTTAATATATAATAAACTTCTTCCTCGGTATTTTATGCCATCCCCTCACCTCATAACTGCCAGGAGCACATATCTTGTCCCTGTTCAAATAGGGATCTGTGTAGATCACGCATAACTCACCCACTCAATGGCACATTCGCTTTCTGTTCTTTTTTTCATATTTTTTGCATAAGCCTTTTATCATCACTTATGTTGATTCCCTTTAGACCAGACTTTTAGTGTTTTTAGGAGATCCAGAAATGGAGAACTATCTGAGAGGGAAGAGTAACAAGACAGGTCTCAGTTCCAATGTATTCTCCCAAAATACATTGCCACATAATGAGTGGAGACAGAGTTAACCTGCAATTTAAGCTGTTCTTTAAGCAAAGGCACTAATTCACCTCTCTCCAATGTCTTTTTAAAAGGTGCCCAGAAGGTCCAAATGAACTCTTGCAGAGAAAGAAAAGAAAAGATCAAGGTAATTTTAACACTCTTGTATGTAAAGACCAGAAAATAAATCCAATATTGGACAAACAATGCTGGAATTGCATGTGAAAAATGTATAAGTTTGTATTCCGGTGAAAGTATGATGCAAAAATGCAACCTCAACTGACTGTAACTTTCAAAGAGGCTTAAGTAAAAAAATAAAATAAAAAAATATTGCCTTTATTGTATTTCATAAAAAGAACTGCAGTTACAAAAAGAGATTTTAATTGACACTGAAACCTTTATACCCATGCCATTGAACCATGCATAAAGGAATATATACTGTGTTTAGCTATATAATTATATAACTTCAGATTTACTCAGGGAAAAATCTAGGCTTATAGAAGCTATTTTATGGAGTTATTCAGAAGACCTTCATGCAGCAGCAACTTGATGAAATTATTTTAGAATCACAATATTTTTACATGCATCAAAGCATATGTCCGAAACCTTGATCTTTTTACATTGGTCTGATCAATTATAATCTTGTACTAAGCTGTTTTAATTGTCTTATGTTTTCTGAATGCATTTATTATATAAAAGGTGGAAAAAACTTAAGGAGTGAAAATTACTGTAAAATTGGTTTGAAAGTGTTTGTTTCCAAATCTGTGTCAATTCTGCACATCTTTGCCTTTTCCGCCTTGTCAGTATTTACATGCAGTTGCATCTAAGCTGTCATTCCTATGTCTCCAGGCGGTAGTAGCAATGTTAGAGAATAAAACGACCAACCTTGTGGATGACATCACTCTGCTGGAAATTAAAGTGTCTGCTCAGCAACTTGGCTATGACAATTGGCTTATAAAAGAGAAGCCAGCTCAGTTCCAAGAAATAAGGTATTTGAAGGTGAATATCAAAAAATTTGTTTTGATATCTGATGACAAACTTAACATCATGTTTTAAGATTAGCTGTGAATCTGATTGCTGTTTTTCATCAACAGAATTGGAAATGCTGCCAAGTCCAAACAAGAGAGCAGTGATGCTTTAGATAAGTTGCTAAGAGAAGCAAGTGCAATGAATAACAAGTAAACTATTTTTCTATTTTAGATTTTATTATGCACTGCTTATTCTGCAGGTGCATGCTTTCCTATGTGACTCTAATGCCACTGTCTCTTCTTTGAAGTGAATTCAAAGAGAGTGAGGATGAACTGAGAAGACATATGAGTTATGCCGATCAGTTGTTCAAGCTAGCACCAACCGCACCTGAAGAAGTTGCAGACAGCAAATGTAAGTCATCATTGGTCTTTTTTAAATTAAGAATTAATCTAATCCCTTGAAATCTTACAAATATTTTATGTATCCCCCCCCAAAAAAAAATAATGTCCTTCTTTGATAGTTTAAAGTTAGCGCACTAACCAAAAACTCATTTATTAATTAATCATGTACAACAATATAGGAGGACTAATAAAGAATTTATGCTCTTTTGGGAACTTTTTTATGTTTTGTAAGAAAGAGTTTCTCTCTAAAGTATCTAGGAATCTTCAATGCAATCAAAAAACAACTGCTTAACCCATTTGATGGATAAATTATGTTGATGAATAGGTTCATATGAAACATAATCAAATCATAAATATGTGTGTACATTTATTAGCAAAAGCTGCATCAAAAATCTGGTCTATCTTCAGTGATTGTTTTGGGGGTGGGGTGTTTAGATGTAGTGCTTCATTCATTTTTCTGTTGGGTAATTGACCTTAAACTAGTTTAGGCAGCCTAAAATATTCAGAGCTCCCCTTTTTTTCATCCCTGTGGGGCAGTGACTGCTCCTGTCATTAGTTTATAGGAAGGACCATTGATTGGCCTTGCTGTTAAATATCAAACAGCTTTTTCTCATTTTGCATTGTCAAGTTAAAAAAACCCAACAAATAACATTCTTAAATCTGCACTGAAGTAATTAATTTCTTTTTTAAAGCTTTAAATTTAAAAATCTCCTGTTTATAAGTACAAAGGCTTAAGATAGAAATTTCACAAAGAAAACATTTTCTTGGGGTATACCCGAACTGGTTTTCAAAGTCAAATGTTTTGATTTGAAAAAGATTTTTTGATAAAATCTCCTGAAATTTATAAGTACAAACTCCTTAAGATAGAAATTTCACAAAGAAAACGTTTTCTTGGATGGTATGTCCCAGGTGTTGGGACAGCTTTAAAGTCCGGTCCAGATGGAACGCTGCCTTTGGAGTGTGCCTTTCCCATCCTACTGAGTGAGAAACTGCAGGAAAACACTGACACTTCTAAATGTTTTTAACTAAATCAAGACGAGTTGATGAACATTATCTCCTATTTGTCATTGTTGTGAATCAAATTCTGATTTCTTTGCAGGAAGATGAGTCATTTCCTATTTTTATACTAGCTCAGAAAAACCATTAGAGCCTAAAGCCCTTTCTGATGACTTTACATCAAATTTATTTAAAGACACTGACTGCAAAGTGCTCCTATTTGATTCATTAGTCCTTTAAGAACATAGAACATTTCAAACTTTTTCAAGAAAACTTAAATCATCACAATTATATTTATAATTGCAATGAATAAAGTTTAAATTGAGGATCTGGAATTTATGTTGCAATATGTGTGAAGTTTAGCATCAAAGTGATTGCAACTTGCATGGCAGGTGATCCAAGCCAGTCTACAATTTTTTAACAGAAAAAATAATTCTGTGTTTCATAAGCAGAACAATACACCAACAAAAATCAAGTTACTTGGCTTAGATTGAGGCAATTGTGCAACAGCCTTTTTCTGTTCAGCTTACAAGCAGTGAGCAAAAGCCTTTTGGAGATTAGCAGTGGTTCATCTGTCACATTGCATTAGAATATATTTTGTTCACTCTAGCACTTTCTGTGATACTGCATTAAAATAAGTTTCAAATTTAAAGACATTATGGTTGGAGTTTTTATCATTTTGAAAACTAAGTGAGGTTTACCTTGAGGCTGAAAACTGACCAAGTGGGAACTATTCTGAATGTTAAGTTTCATAGTTAAGGTTAAACTTGATTGTCAGTTCTGTCATTTCTACTGGTTTGTTCTTCATTCATTTGATCTCTGTTGCATTCTTAGGTCCACTGATTTATTTCCTATCAGCTACTGCAGCAGTGAGGTTAGACTTTATTCAGAGCCTTAATCTAATCTAAAAGCATAATTTCTCATTTTGTTCAGTGCTCAGAGCCAAAATTTTGTGCTTTTCCCCCTTTCCAATTTGCAGAAGATCTACTTATCAGACCCCCTTGAGGTTGTTGATCTGTACAAAGGGCAAAGACAACGGCTTCTGATTCTGCATCAGCATATCGAAGCAAGAGTTCAAAAGCTGAAGGACATCAAACAGGACGTGAAAGAAATGTGAGAAGCTGCCTTAAAATCTGAAATGAGGTTTTAGACAGATCAGTCTTAATTGTAAAGCAGTATTGTTATAACAGATGCAGGCGACACAAAGACGTATGGTGACATGTTAAATAAAGGCAAATTACAGACAAATGGCTAACATTACTGTTACATGATTGTTTTAAGGAAAGAGAAAGTTAGCCATCTGGAAGAGAATCTATCAATCCAAGGAAGCGACATAAAGCCCATATTGGAAATGGAAGACAGGAGGGCTAATAAGTTCAGAAGAGCAGTTCAACGCAAAGAGACACAGAAGACAGAAACACAGGTAAAAAAGCACTGGCACAAATTATATTTTCCTTCTGCTTTTAACTCATTTAAATGTTTTAGATTATTCACCAAACTGTCAGACAAGGGAACCTGGAAAACTATAAATGGTGGTTTTCAACAACAACAAAAACGTAATCAGACATCTCTGCAAAATCATGAGTTCACTGTGAATAAATCGTAGCATCTTTTGCCAACATCACAAGCCACATGAAGGATTGATTACTGTGGGAGCTGTCAAAAAACAACAAAATATGCCCTGGTACAAAAAATTCAAGAACAGATGAAAAATAGAATTAATGGAATCTATTCATCCGAACAAGGTTGAAGAAGCCATTTTTAAAACTCTTTGAAGTCGAGCAGACCACAGGGATGTGTCAAACAGTGATTAATCTCTGGGAGCAGCCAATGAACAGAAAGTATCCCAAAATCGGTTCAATGACTCCTTCTGGAGATCGTTAAAAAAAACATAGTTAAGATCGATTGTCCACCAGGCCTCACTGGCCTCCATCAATGTTTACTTTTAATGATTCAATAATACAGAAGAGACAGGGTAAAAATTACATTCGATGATTCATGGAACCACGAGGAAAAAGGGTAACTTTCTGGATGGGTGATTATGTTACATCCAACGTAAAACAAGCAGCTATGTTAATTAGGGGCATGTCCTTCATTCTGGCTGGTTGGCGTTCATCTGACCTTCTCCACCAATATCTACCTCCACTGAGGTCTCTCGGTGCTTTAAAATGTTCTTTTACATTTAGTAGTGCTATGTCGTGTGTAGTTAAAACAAGTTTGTATTATAAAACCGGACATTGTCGATAATCATTAAGAAATCAAGAATCAAGAACAGTTTGAGTAACTTGTTTATTAAATATGCAAATCTTATAGAAGGTGAAGAAAAACAGATTTAATATTAATATAATATAATAATACAATAGATAAGATAGCTCTGTTTGTTCATGTTTGACATGATCTGTTTGAATCATGTCTGTTCTGTAAGGAAACGGGATCTTTAAAATCTTGGACAAATGAATTGCAAGATGTATTTGCTCACATGTATGTGTGAAGAACAGAGGCTGGAACAAAATACAACCAAGACAGTTCAGTGACGTTAGAGCATAGTTTATTCAGCAGCGAGCTTTGTGAGCAGGGCTTGAGTCTGAGAGCAGCCAGCAGGCTGCAGACTGATAGGCAGACAGTTAATGAGGAGATTTCCTGGGTTTATGATCCAAAGGAAGGCAGACAGATTTGGAAATCGAGAGGTCCAGGAGCAGAACAGAAAGGATATCCAGACAGGCTGACAGAGTCAGAACAGGATCAATTATGCTCAATATCAGAAACAGAACGGGGCAGTTAACAGACGGGCAAACAAGTAATTTAGATGACGCTGGATTAATCTTACCGGGTTAGCACAAGATAATCTGGCCCTGACGTCTGGTGTTATGGTGATTATATAGTGATGGAACCAGGTGAAGCTGGTGAAAGCTGATTGAGGGACGGGCGTAGCTGAGCAGGTGTATGGAAGGAGTGATCAGCCCAGCATCAGTGCAGAGATCATTACAGTATGGGCATTGCACTGATGGCACAGTCATGTACGAAAGGCACTTATGTAAATTCATAATAAATAAACAAATAAAACAAAATCAGTACTGGCTGAAATCAAAATCAACAGGTTTTTTTTAGAGTTCTAAAACAACTGCAATCGTTGTGAACATCATGGCAAAACTAAAACATGGAAATGGTAGTGTGATGGTCAGTTATTGTTTCACATAGGATCTGTTTTTTTTAGGCATGTTAGCAAAAGCTTTATATATATGAACTTGGGTCATTGTCATCTAATAATGGCATATGTTTGATCAAATGAAACAATATGATACTTAAATAAATGTGTAACAAATTTTATGGCCTGAAAAGGTTGGGGTGCGGGGTTTGGACGACGGCGGGGATCCCATGCTTTACGACTGTGGATTGGAGGGTGACGAAATTTACTCCCTGCTTCTTCAAGAACAACCAATCTCTACACCAACTTCGAGAGCTCGCCAAAAAGTGTTATAATGCCTATAAGTAAACTTTGATGAAGACCCTTGAAAACATCCCTGAAAGGAACTTCCAGAAAGAAGCGGCAGCCCTCATTAAAGCCAGGTTTGTTTTCAAGGCTTTTGGCTAACATTGATGAGGTCATGTGAACATATAACATCTTCCTAAAGAATTCTCATTCATTCTTTAATCTATGTTTTTTTGAAAGGCTTGAGGTTTTTAAAGAGATTTATAGGATAGAACAAAAAAAAATAATAAGAAAGACTAAACATTTCTCACACTTATATCTCTGGAGACTATTCCACAATGCTAATTTGGTGTTAAATGCTGGAAAAACCTAAGTTTGCACAATTTCAAATTCTGACTCCAGGGGCAGGATGATCTGCCTAAAAGTAGCTTTCAAGTCATCAATGTATTAATATGAACCATTGCCAAGCATAAATTTTCAAACACCAAAAGCTGTTTAATAAAGCTACTTGAACTGGAAGAGCTTAAAAAGGAATAAAGGTAATAGAAGTTAGTTACCTGGTATGGGATTTGTCTTATTGGACTTATCATTCCAGAATCACATTGAGCATAAGCGTCAGCAGGAGATGGAGAGGGAGAAGGAGAAGCAGAGGAAGTGTAAGCAAACTCTAACAGTGAAACAGAAAATGGTAAGCCATTCTTTAAATGTTTTAGACATTCACTGCTTTACAATTTGTATTAGTATAATACTAGAGGCCTCTATATGTTTTTTTTTTTGCTTTGTTTTTGTATAGTGTAATACACTTCCAATTTCAATATTCAATTGAATCAAAAATTCAGTATACATCAAAGGCTCATTTCCCTTCATTAGGCGACCTTTGTTGCTGGTATGAACTATCACTAAACGCTCATGTTTTTTTTTATTTTACATGGCCATTAATAAACAACAAAAGATCACATTGTTACTTCACATTTATTCACTATACATACATATATATATGCCGCCGCCGCCGCGCCGCCTCAACAACATATCTAACTTCTATATAACCGCGCCATATATATATATATATATATATATATATATATGAAATCTCCATTAAAACCATAATTTACCAAAATAAAAATTTATGGCCCACAATGTGAAAAACAAACCTGCTGCATGACCTGCATATATTTCGATTCATAACATTTTCAAAAACGCTTTTTAATAAAGTTAAAACTAATATCATATTCTTTTTGAATGTTTAATCATTCTTTGGTAATTACTTTGTCTAAGGTTTTAAAAAAACAAGTTAATAGGGAAATGGGCGATAAATGTTGAAAAGATCAATGATCACAAGATTTAAACAATAAGGATAACTTTGGCAACCTTAAAATCAGCAGTAATACATCCAATTTTACTGTCAATGTAAGGATTACATATATGAGTCAGAACTTCTTTAATAAATGGAGCACTTATTTATCATTTATCATTAAACCAACAAAGAAGCGGTTCCATAGGGTTTTACAGAGTGATCCCCATCCACAAATATTGAAGCCAGATTTTACACAGGCCTTTTTCATTTTAAGTAACTGATTCCTAGTTCTACATAAAATCATTTGCAGATTAAGAAAACTGATCATTTTAAAGGTGCAGTAGGAGATCTTTTATAATGCATTTATACCATGTGGCTTGAAGATCTCCCCACAGTCACTTAGCAGGCAGTGAAATAGAAAGTCTGGAAGTGAAACTAAAATAAATGGTCCCCGCTACAGTGAGAAATCAATGAATAACCTCAACCGATCACAAAAGACAGTCCGTTGTACACGATTGGTTCCATGACATGTCAATCATGGTTGTCTGCTTGTCCCACACCCCGTGCGCGTACCCTGACGCGTGAACGGATCAAGCCCCAATGCTCATGCAGGACGCCATGGCTGGAAGTTAGCCATTGTTTTGAATGTCAGATCATTCTGGCTTAAACATGTATATAAATGTACTCTATATCAGACTATTGTCGCAAAAGTTAGAACATTTCTATTAAAAGAAAAAAGTCCTGTCTTAAAATCTGTCTTTTTTTCCATTATTTTATGCAGGCCAGTTTTCACTTATGTAATTTTAGCCATTATGTTGCATCACATCAAAAACAACAAATTAGTAGCTTTCATAAATGTTTGAATGATTTCTGAAATGGGATGGTAATGACCTTTGCAAATCTTTCAGCTAGACCCGTTTTAGGTTTCATCATGGTAGGAATAGATTTATTTTTTTTTGTCTGAAAGCTTTGTAGTAATCTTTGTTAACTGAAATGTTAGTGCCCCTCTAAAAGATTACTTCACTTTATCAAAATAGCGGTTTGTCGCTTTTAAGCACAGAGCATACAGTGGTCTTAGTTCTTCCATCAAAAGAAAAAGAAAAAATTTAAGCAAAACTAAAAGAAAAGCTGTAATGCATTGATAGATTTTCTTTTCTTTTTAAAGCCTGGAAGCTAGAGTGGAAAGAAGTAGATCCTTGCAAAGGTGGAAGTCAAAGAAAGAGAGCCACTCTGATGTCCCAACGACACTAGAGGGTTGGCTGTTTCATCATTTATCTAAATAAAATAACTCCCTGTTCAAAAAAGCTTATCTTTCATACACACACCAAATGTGTTTGTCCTGCATCCCAATATAAAGTGTTTCGCTTTTCTCTCCCTCAATTAAGAACAAATGTACTTATTTTAAGAAAAAACTTTACATTTAGATTAAAGTTTTTATAGTGCAGCATTGGAAAGACCAGTGAACGTAGCTTTTATTGCAGGCAGAAATGTGTTGATCTTGATCAGAATCTTCCTCCTTAACCCTTTTTAGGACACTCAGTTAAATACTTTGAAAATCTAAATTTCAAGCCAAGAGTTTTATTGCAAGACGTTATTTTCTTTGTAATAGTGATGGGTTAATGAGGGAGCTTGAATCGTTTTGACACAATGCCAAACTGTATTGAAATGTGTTGATCTTCATCTGAAATTAAATCAGTTTTCCAGCTCTCAGCCGTTCCACTGCATAAGTCACTCCTGTTTCTCCCTCTAGAGTCCTTTGAATAACAGAGGTTTTTGGAAAAAAAATAAGAAATGTTAATATGGGCACGCTCAAACTCCTGTAAATCAGAAACCACAATTATTTTAGAGCTGTAATCTGCCATTTAATCTATAGAGATATAAATAATTATGTATGTAAAATTTCAGCTAGATCAAAAGAACTGGAAGTGTGTGAGGGCTTTGCTTATTGAGCATACTCTGATATCCAGGTTTTCTGTTAGAAAACAGCTAAGCAGGAACATTGTTTAAATAAATTTAATTAATTAAATTCAGATCAAGAAGCCAGATCACAACACCAGCATCAACTACAGCTGCAACAAACAAAAGATTCCTATTTTTTAAAATAATAGAATTAAGAGAAAATACCATTTAAAATCATTTTTAAATGTTCAAATTCTAGGAAATGTTTGCATGAGTTTAGAAAATGCAGCTGAAGGTTTAGTTTAGAAGTTTATAGAAAATAAGGAAGAGAAAAACTGGTTGTCTATTTCTATAATAATTGTTACCCCAAATGATGAGATTATAATATAATGGAAATAATAAGATAATAACATTAACTGTAATAATAAACTTAGTGAAATATAAACTGGAAATAAACCTTCACAACCAATTATAGTAATTCTATTAATCATTTTTTCTTTAAACTTCTTTGTGAATTTTTCTGGAGGATTTCAGCTTTTTTCCTCTGAAGCAGAAATAAATCCCAGAATGAGAGAGAAAACGCCATTATTTATTTTCCCAGAAGTCGGCTGCTCTTCCATAATACTAAGCCTCCACGTACGCTGGTGCGATCAATCAGCAGAAGGTAACAGATTCTTGTGACATCACGCTTCATCGCCACGGTGACATCATGTTGCCACGTGATTTCTTGGAAGGAGAAAAAACACATAATATTTTTTTTTTTTTTTTTTAGGAAATGTCTTTTTTCACTGATGCTGTTAAAACTTGTTTATGTTTGATTTCAGGTGACCTTTGACCTCTAATAAGTTAAATGGTCCATGTAGAGGCTCCATTATGTAACAGCAGGTCATCAACAGGAGCCTCACAGAGTAAACAGAGTAACAGAGTAAACAGAGTAAATATACAGTTGTAGCTGATGTAACAATTACTACATGCTTCCACATGTGTGCTGAGGTACCAGTGTGAATT
>JAGKQL010005427.1:0-11160 GCA_018398635.1 Cyprinodon brontotheroides
TCTTCCTCAGAGTGTAAAGGAAACTCAGTGACACAGACAGAAGGACAAGTTGCTGCTGCTGAAGGAGAATCTGTGACTCTGGGATGTACCTTTAAAGCCAGTGGTGCACCAACATTGTTCTGGTACAAACAAGAACAAAACAGCTTTCCAAAGTACATGCTGAAACGTGTTTCATCAGAGGGAGATAACGCTCCTGAATTCAGTGAAAACAGATTTCTTGCAGAGGGCAAGAACTCAGCTTTTAATCTGACGATCCAGGATCTCCGTCTGTCAGACTCTGCTGTGTACTACTGTGCTCTGCAGCCCACAGTGACAGGAAACACCAGAACTCTGTACAAGAACCTGCAACAATCCATTACATCCACTAGAGGGCCTTCACAACCTGTTCTACTTAAATTGTTCATTTGGTTTCAGTCTGAAATTACATAGACTACAGGCATGTCTGAAGACATAAAAACCTGAATGACTCTTAACTTTCTACTTTTGATTGCAGACAAAAACAAATTGCCACTGTAATCTTTGAAAACCAAAGCTGATTAGTCAGTCACTTCATTTGGATGGGATTAAACTGATTTCAAATAATAAAGTAAATAAATCCCCCATTAAACAGGTTTCTAGAATTTCCTTCTTTTCATCTAGCAGGAATATTGCATAAATTAGAAATATCCTGTGCAGGGTTGATGCTGAGAAACTAGTCCATGCATTTGTTACTTCAAGGCTGGACTATTGTAATTCTTTACTATCAGGAAGTCCACAAACTGTAGTTAAAGCCTTCAACTGATCAAAACGCTGCAGACAGAGTTCTGATGAAAATGAATTCACCTATCTCTCTATCTGCTTCTCTTCATTGGCTTTCTGTTAAATCCAGAATTTTAAAATTTAAAATCCTCCTATCTCACATATAAAGCGCCTTAAATGGCCAAGCTCCATCTGACTCAGGAGATCTGATTGTTCCTTATGTTCCTAACAGAGCACTTCGTCGCTCTCAATCTGGCAGGCTATACTTTAGTGTTTCTGTGAATTTATCTAAAGAAAGTAGAATGGGAGGCAGATCTTTTAGTTATCAGGCTCCTCTCATGTGGAACCAACTACCAGTTTTAGTCCGTGGGAGCTTTCCTTTCCTGTCTACTTTTTAAGGCTATAGGCTTAAAACTTTCCTTTTGATAAAGCTTCAGTAAAAAGTGGCTACCAATTACATCAAAAGCTCCCTCTATTCATCTGCTATAGGCTTAGACTGCTGGAGGACATAGGGTCCTGCCTGGTGTCAGGCTGCTTCATTCTATCGTCTATTCTCCCACTCTGCAGAATCTATTTGTTCAATCTCCAGCGTTCTGAAGAAACAACTTTTTCTGATTAAGCGGCTTCATCTGGAAGGGGTTCTGTTTGGCTGTGACAATAAACCCTGGAAAGCTATCCCTGTGCTGGTGCCAACCAGATGTTTGTGTTTTCTCTGTGTTGGTTTTTGACCACTGTTTTCCAGTGTAATTTTGTTTCTCTGACAGAAGACTAACTGGATGTACTCTCTTCATCAACTGAACATGGGAGCTGATTATCCAGAACAGATGCCTGATTTGTGTGTGTGATTTCCTGGTAAAATTTGTTCTCTTTGCAGTTGTCTTTTGTCATGTATGCTTCTTTTTGGTATGTTCCCATTTGTCTCCTTGAACCCCATCCTGGTGAGATATGTCAGCCGGACCGCTGCCATCAACTCCTTTGGTTCTAGCTGACAGGTTTCTTCCTGTATTTTAGTGTTGTTTTCTGTCTCCACTGTCTCTACTTTGAGCTCAGCTTTTACTATGAGGGACCTGTTGCTGCTAGAGTTAATGCCTTTCAAAGCAATCAACTGTTTCATCTGCAACAACTTTATATTTACTCAACCTCCTTTATTGGTCCTTTGACATCACCAGTGTGATAGAAAGTATTTAGAGATGAGAGCTGCTGCGTTTCTTTTGGATGTCTGCTTTTGTCTCCTTGAACCCCACTCGACCTCGAGGCGGCATTACCACTGAGCTGGAGTTCTACTGTTCGCTGTATGGCCACTAGGCAGGCAGTTTGAGATTATGGCGTCTGTTTCAAAAAATGCAAGGAAATATTATTGTCCTGAGGAGAATTTATGGGGAGCCTGTCCTTAAAGTCAATGACTCCAATGCTTTTTAACTGATTTAACACAGCATAGAAACTAAATAGCAAGTATGAAACCACTGTCCCCTTAAAGTTCTTTATGATTTTATGTGTCATGAATTGGCAGCTGATAAACACACTGAATTGAACTTGAGTTCACCCACTGTAGGCTAACAAACAAACTAGGCTATTTGGGGCCCTAGCCAAAGAGTAGTTGTTAGACAACACTGCCCTGAATTCCTATTATAACAGCATAGTACAGACCCATTCTCCAGATATTGAATTTCTTTGCCTGCTTAGAATAGAAGCCCAAAATCTGTTCTGAAGACTTGTGTCCCTCCTCTTGTCTACACCTGATAAAAGCTTCGTTGTTTTAGAATCATGTGTTGTACTCAGCTGACTTTTCATGCTGTCTCTTCTTTATGGTTATGAAAGATTTCCTCTTTCCTCTAAGCTGGGCAAAGATGATTGCTCCTGACCTATGTGTGAACCAAAAAGGCCAAAGTGAAAAGATCTATGTTCCTTCTTTTCACTCCTTGTCCAATGACCTTGCCTCTGCTTCTACAGGATGAATCTCAGAGCTTTCAAGTTTGTCGTAAATAATGAGCTGCATGAATCATGACAACATGCTAAGACAAGATAGTGTCCTCCAGGAGGCGGGGTTACCAATACACCTATGCTCTGGATAAACATGTCATTTATTTTTAAACTGACCGTTATTTGTCTGTGGCAGAATATGTATTTAGTAGCAGAAAAAAGTCACTCGATTGGTGCTTTTAAAAATGCACACTAGCTGCACACCTCTGAATGCTTTTGGCTAGCATCTCCTCCAAGAGCGCTAAGCTGAGATCCACTGCTGTTAGCATGATAATTATAACCTGTCTGATGGACATATGAAACTTCTGTGTTCATGGGGAATAAACTGCTACACTAGGGGACCATGCGCTTTGCATCATTTGTATTTCAAATGGTTTGCTGCTGTCTGTTTGGACCTTTCTTACCATGTGCAACAAATGGACTAAAGCACTTTTAATTGTCCCTGTAGGGGGGCAGAGTTCTGATATTTTTTTTGTTGAGACCAAAAATACTTGTGCACAAATGACCTTTGAGTTGAATTAACCAAACATGTGGTCTGATCTTTGCATGGGGCCTCCAAAAACTTGGGGCCCCAGTCAGCAGCCTATTATTGCCTAAGAGTAAATCCCCCACTGCTCAACAACAGGGAGGTTTTTTCAGATTAACCAGTACTATTGAAGTACAGCAAACTTTGCAGCTCAGACTGTAAACTATGACAAACGTCTATTTTAACACATTCCTTTAATCTACAGTAAATTCAGGGTTAATTTTCTTTTTAGAACTAAAGTCCTCGAATGCAGCAGATAGCATCTTTAAATCGTTTTTATTTCATACTCTGCAACTCACTTAAAAGAAACTGACCACCCGATTCACACGTTCTGTAGTGTCCATGATTTTGTTGTAGGTTTCCACTTTTCAGGCTTCATTATGCAAATAACCAGCTGATAGGGTTCATGTACTGGATTTCTGCCTGATGATGATATGTAGCTATGGCCGACTCAGTCCCCATGCATGCAACCCCCAGTCTGGATCAGTTCTGCTCCACCTGTTCCTGTTCTGGTTGCCAGAACTGAGCGAATGTCTCCTCCCTGCCTGCAGCTGTCATAGAGCCCAGCATGCCTGGTATGAATGGTGCACAGGCTGAAAGGATGCTCCGGCCAACATGCCTTTTGGTCGGCTGGGGTGGAGAAAGCCTCTCCCAGTGAGAGAGACCTCCCTCAGCACCTCGCGTGGCACAGACTCAAGAACAATCCAATCCCAGCGCTTCTGCCTACGGCCTCACTTCGCTACTCTTGATGTGCCAACATCAGAAAAACAGAAAAATTAGTGAGCTTAAAACAAAGCAAGAAGAAGAGCAAGCGGGGCGAAGAACTGGATTATTGCCAACTCACTACAGAACAAACTGGGTTCAGTCTGATCTTGATGCTCTGCTGCCGCTGCTCTGTTTAGCTGCAGTGACAGATGCTTTCTGTGAGTTAATGCTAATATATACAGGATGGGGATCTAGCATCTGGCTTCGTGCTGTTGATCTTAATATCATCAAAACGTTTTTATTACTTTTGTTAAAGTTTCGGATAAGCTGCACAGCATAAATTGAATAGCATAAAAGAAAAAATAGCCTTTATCTGTAAAAAAGGGGAAATCACCTTATTAGTGGTGACTCTTAAATGGACAATTAACACAAGCAACAATAATAGTTGACATATAGACTTAACATGCGTAGAGACAGTTTTAGTGTTTGTGAGTCAGGTTGCAGAGGCCTGCAACTGGTCTGTCGCCCAATCCTCTTTGCTCCAGTCCCTCATGGTTCATCCTGCAGGTTGGTAGCCCACATAGGATTGCCTAAAGTTCCTCTTTCGGGCTGGGTCAGGTCCCACAAGGAGTAGTCCAGCCAGATGATTGTCCATGAACCCAATTTTAGGCCAGGCTTCAGGTTTGGGCCCCAACTCGATGATAATGGGCAGATTGTCTAAAATCGGGATAATTTATCCGACTCTTGAGCATCCGTGAACAACTATGTCGATATCAGAAGGAGACTCCGGAACTTCAGGGGCAGGATGTCTGCAACCACCAGTGTTGGGAAAGTCCTCTTCTACGTGAACTAGTTCAAGTTCAGTTCACACATTTTAAAATGAACTAGTTCAGTTCATAGTTCACAATTCAAACCCAAATTCAGCTAGTTCTTTTTTTTTTTTCATTTTTCATATATTGCTCAATTACACCATAGCCTACTGTAGAACCACAGACCTTGATTATTTTATCAGTTTAGTGCTTGAAACTGTACGTCAGATTTCATCTTCATATCCAGTTTTGAATCCTTATCAACCAGGGTTTACATTAGCATTGAAGGGACAGCATTTCCCCATTGTTACTTTCTGCAGCTTTGTTGCTGTCCATTCACTTCACACTATGGTAGCAGCTGCAGCTTTCACCCATACAGTATATTCTCAAAACATCAGGAAAATGTGCTACTTGAATGGTCTTTTTTATGAGTAATTATTAAAAGAAAAATAGGAAAGTAGTCTTTAACCTCTTACACCCTAAGGGGGTATAAATAAATTTCTGCCTGACAAAAACACACAAAAGTAAATAACTTATAGCCTCACAGCTATTAGATTTAAGAAGAAACTTTTGATACGTCTGTAAAGGTAAGATGTCATAGAATGGTTTTCTGGTGTCAGCACCGTTGTAGCTTTGACCCTGCCTGAAATATTAGGGACAAAATACAAAATATTTTTGCATTTTTTGAATTTTTTTCAAAATTTTTTTTGAAATAAACATTGCAAAACACTACCAAAATATTATTTATAGCACAAAAAGTAGTACAGACTTTCAAATCTAAATGTTGTGTAAAAATATAGCAAATTTGGACTCAATCAGATTGAATCATATTTATTTTAGAATGGGATTAGTGAGAAATTTCTTAGGCGGAGGGCATTTTGACACATTTATCCATAAATGTCACTAAACTGTGCCAAATATGTTTTTACATCAATACTGGGGGTTTTGTTGTTAAAATTACGAGGAACCATGTAGCAGCTGGATTCAATCTAAACGTTGGATTTAAAAATCAAGTAGCAAATGTTTTTAATTTTTAATAATTTTTCCATTTGAAATTCCATTTAAATACATACTAAAGGAATACTGGAGTCCTGGAAAATTATACCAGGCAGGTTTAACAAACAGTTACATGGATAGTAAAAAACACTCAAGAACAGGGGTCTTCTTTTCCCGAGCTCCTCATTATTGTTGCTCAACCTCTTGGCTCTTACAGAATCTAGATCTTCGGGATGCCAGCCCTTTTAGTTTAACATCCTGCATGATTTTTATACTGTAATCTATTGGTATTACAGATGGAGTAATGTAAAGAAATTAATTTCTCCCTGGGATTATTAAAGTTTTTCTGATTCTGATTCTGGTTGATGGGACAGGTGTTGTGAATAGCTTGGTGCCCAGCTTGAAGAAGCACAATGTGTACGCTGAATATTGTGCATTGATGACTGAAAAGACATCTTCTGTCTCCATTTATCTGTTTACTACAGTGTGTGTTGATTTCATGTTATGTATTTAAAGACATTTCAATTAGTGGGGAAAAATGCGGGGGAATATAAAAATATCAACTAACCATGCAGACCCTCATTGCAGTACCTCGTGATGAACCCCCTAGGGGTGCGGATCTATTGAAGACTCCGCTCAAGAAGATTTTACTAACACAAACTGAGGGACCAGGCTGAGGTAGGAATTTAAAGGTTACTGAAGTGCGGATTTTTTTGAAAGCCGGCGGGCAAGCTTGTTGCCATCATCTCACCGACCACCTGGTCATAAACCTGTTTTAAGTCGCCTCCACGCTGCTGTGGCTTCCACGCTGCATTTTGTTTAGATGACGCACGCGGCTGTAGGCTACGACGCATGTAGCTGGTGTTGCCAGATTGGGTGTTTTTCCCGCTACATATTAAGGCCTGTTTACGGTGTGATTTAGCCGGGGTTTTGCCTGGAGGGCTTTATAGAAATCTGGCAACCTATTGAATGGAGCTGAACTGAGAGAGCGTGCCGTTCACAGACGCCAGAATGAACGAGTTCACAATAACGTTCATCAGGCAATAATGCAGTACGTTCAGTTCACGTTCGCCCAAAATATGAACGAGTTCATGAACTTTCGTTCAATGAACGCGTTCAGGCACAACACTGCTAGCAGGGGCATTAAAGTCTCCAGCAACCTAGCCTCTGGAATTAGCAAAGCACTGAACACCTTCCACTATGTTAACATGACGGTTCAAGGTGGGGATAAGCCACCCCCGTGGGAGCTTGTCCCAGATCCCTGGAGCGGCTGTGGACATAGACTCCGAGGGGGCAAAGCCAATGCCACTATCAGTGATCATGAGGTCTGTGGTGCCTGTCAGGATAGAAATCATCAAACCAATTGTTGGCAATAAGGGATGTTATCAAGCTGATGAATGAGTCCTGTCTACCTCTGCCCGGGCAGTTGAAGAGTGAAAAACTTTGATCCGGTAGAAGTTTGGAGAGACTATGGAAACCATGTATAAATATTACTGCGCATGCCCAACATTTCGTTGCCTGTTTTTTGCCCATTTTTGCTTTGGCACCACAGCGCCACTTACAGGCCTGGCATACATTTTGCAGCGTTTTCATGCATTCGTGTGGACGATCACATTTATTTTACGTCTCCGTCTTTACGACAAACGTTCTGGAAAAAATTAGCGTTTTGTGTTCGTTTTGACTTCGTGTGGACGGGGCCTGAGAGTGTTTACCTAAGAGCGGGGGGGGGAAATCATATTTGTAATTAAATATAACTAGGTCTATGTCATCAGTGTTGCCAACACTGCAATGATTTCAGTGAAGCCACCAGCGCAGCGATCAGACAATAACTGATCTGTACAATGAAAACAGCTCCATGAGCTGGAACGCTGTAGAAAGCAAGAATATTTATACAATAATGACCATGATCTGTCACATTTACTACGGGGCAAATATAACTCAAGCGATCTCTCTCCTCTCTCCTAAGCTGCAGGAATGCAGACAGCACCGTGAAACTGCAGTAAAGTTGGCAATATATTCACAGATTCGGCTTTTCTGGATTAATAACTTGTTGGCGGATGATTAATTCTATGAAACAGACACCTCTCAGCAACCAGAGCAAGGCAGACAGTGAGCTACAACCGCAGTTTCCTAAAAGTGAGTCTCCTATTGCGCTGGGAGAATTACATTAGACTCTATGCAGAGCTCGCTCCCCCTTAAAGCTGCAAGTTGAAAAACTTGTTCAAAAGCGTTACCAAGGAAAGGTGGATTATTATCAAATTCATTTCATGTGTATCTCATCTCATGTATTTCATATCACATCATTTGGATTCAAAAATAATACTTTTCTTAGGAATTTCCAAAAGCCTAAATGACAAATGGCACCTCTATTTAGAATAAGTATAAAATGAGCAATGACTACGCTATAGATCACTGTAGTACCTCCAAACTTGTAGGACACACAGATAACTTCATCTGGATCATACTACAACTCTTACTTTGAGAAGTTAGGCCACACTGTATTTTTGGAGATTTTTTCTTTTCTATTATAAGCATATATATATATATATAATCATTGTAGTGCCTCCAAACATAGATAACATCATCTAGTTCACACTACGACTCACTTACTTTGGGAAAATGTGCTGAACTCTATTTTTTTTTTTAGATTTTTTCCTTTTTATCATATATAAAAGCCTATAATTACTTATGACTTAGACAGATTTATTTTGTCATTTCGTGTACACAAGTTTAAACAAAAAGAAATTTCATTTACACAATTTCGCCTGGACAATTTCATATTTTAAAGTGCAGCCTTGAAAACAGTAATAGATATTTAAAACAAATAGTATTATAAACATATGACTGTATGTTTACAGTTCTAGCATTCTTTTTTTTCTTACTTTGGGAAGATAGGCCAAACTGTATTTTTTGAGATTTTTATTTTGTTATTATAAGCATATAATAGCCAATAATTACACTATAGATCACTGTAGTTCCACCAGACTTGTAGCACACATAGATAACCTCATCTAGCTCATACTACACCTCTTATCTTCAGAATATTTGCTAAACTTTATTTTTGAACATTTTTAATTGTTATTATAAGCAGGCCAGGTGTGCAATCAGGAACAGGAACCACAGCACTGAGCGTTGTGTGCACTGCACAAAGTATACCCGTCACAAATGCAGGAAGGACTCACCTTGGGTTTGTAAAAACTGCTAAATGGGACAATTGTAGCTTCATATGTAGAGCTTTTCCTTGGGTGAAATTAATGTTACTCTAGTACAGAAAGCATGCTGTTTGTCATTCTTTAAGCTGAAATGTTGAATGATATGAAAAGGTGAGAACAGACAAAATGCAATTATTTTCTAAATTGTTCTTTCTTTCACATAGTGAGCTTTGCAATATAAATGAGTCTGTTGGTGAATGGACAATATAAATAGGCTCTGCCTTGCCCTGTTGGAAAAGCATGGTTATGACCAAAACTTCTAGAGCCAGACTGGATGAGAATCCTGCCCTGGGTGTGAGCCTGAGACAAAGAGGACCCCTGCTGTGAGCCACTGGGACAGAGAGTGAGCCCGTCTTGCTGTGGCCTGCCTGTTAAACTCCAGCTGGATGGAAGCTCAATCTTTCCACATGGACATGGAAAAAAAGGTCTGCAGGTCTGGCATGAATAGAGACAGAACAAACAATATGTTTTGATGATGATGAGTAAAAACAAGGCTAACTGGATGGACTGCATGCTATTCTATGCTATATAGAAACATGTGTTGAGCTGTTGTTGTCGAAGCTTGGACAAGCTTTATTTCAAAAAGGGTCTAAACACTGATATAACATTAGTGTTCATGTGTTCCTCATATGCTCATTACATTTCCATTACCAAGTATGAACAAGAGTCCTTTAGTGGAATCCTGATTTTTATTCACTGCTAGCTATTTCAAATAGGCTAAAGGATCATTATCTCCGATTTCTCTAAATTAGTGAAAAGCTACTTTGATCATATCCTAAATTCATCCAGATAAACTGGTTTTCAAACTCAAAATCCATTTTAAACTGTAATATGGCTTTCAACCATGTTCCCCCTTCCTCTTTGTACATAGTAGTTTAGTTTAGTGTAGTTTAGTTGAGTTTCACTAGTTTTAGTTAAAGTGTTAAACCAAATTACCTAACCAAATTACCTAACCACGCTCCACTGCTCATTACCAGCTCAGCTGTAGAGGTGGTCAATAGCACCAATTTCCTTGGGGTGCACATCACAGACACCCTCACCTGGACTGGAAACACCACCTCACTGGTCAAAAGGGCACAAAAGCGCATGTACTTCCTGCGGAGGATGAGGAGAGCCCACCTGCCCCCACCCATCCTCCCCACCTTCTCCAGAAGCACCATAGAGAGCGTTCTGAGCAGCTGTCTCACTGTGTGGTGTGGAGGCTGCAGCGCCTCAGACTGGAAGAAGGTGAGAACAGCAGAGAGGATCATGGGGGCTCCTCTTCCCTCCATTAAAGAAATTTCATCCCAGCGCTGCGTTTCCTGAGCCCGTGACATCATCAATGACCCCTCACCCCCCCCACCATGGACTGTTCTCCCTGCTGCCCTCTGGGAAGAGGCTTCACAGCATTCAATGCAGGTCCAGCAGGTTCTGCAACAGTTTCTTCCCTACTCCCATTAGACTGCTGAACATTTTTTGAATTAAAAATGCCACTGAAATTTAAATGTTGTATGTTTGTACTTACTGTTTCAGTGTTAAAATATATTCAGAACACATTTTTTGTGACGTGAAAAATTTATTGTCATTATTTCTACACAGTTGAAATTTCATTTGTTATTTTCTCTTCAAGCTAAAAATTCACATTACTATTTCAAAGTGATTACATTTTCAATACTTATTTTTCAGCTTAATTTTTTGTTAAAAAAATCTGCATATAAAAAAATTCAACCTTTCAAAATTCAAACTCAATATTTTCAGCCTCCTGAGATTCAACTGGCTCTATTTCACTGTCTTAAATTCGGCGTCTAAATTCAGTGTAAAAAGGGAAGGGTTACTTCAGGTCACAGACATTAGCGATGGATTGTGGCGCCCAACACCCAGCGCCAATCTCGCTACGGTTTCTTAGTCACGTGACATGACGCTTGTGGCGGCTTTCATACTGAAGGAAAACCAGCATGAATGGAGCCGGTCGTACCGAAGCTAACAGCTAACTCAACTACAGAAAAATGAAAGATCCAGTTAGGGAAAAAAAGAAAAGCATCCACTTCTCTCTGTTGATCTTTCTTATTCAATCTGGAATCATTTTAAAATATGAATACATAAAAAGCATTTTAATTAGAATTATTAAAAGACTTTTTCTATTTCTTCTCCATGTTAAACAAAAATCCACCAGAAGCAGAGAAGCTGTGAGTCTGTTCAGCAGGAGGAAGAGGAG
>JAGKQL010005428.1:0-11447 GCA_018398635.1 Cyprinodon brontotheroides
TCTCTTCTGTTTTGTTTTGAATGAAAGAAAACTGTGTTTTATCTCCATGTCCACTCAATTATCTATTAAATTGGATGGTCATAATAATTTTGTCCCTTGACTGAATTTTCTAGTTTTCTAATGTTTTCTTCAAAGATTGGCTTTGTCATGATGAAAGGACAGGAAATACATCAAAGACTTTCAAATGTAGACAAAACAACCCCAAAAAAGCCAGAATAAGGCTGGATTTTTTTTTTACTTCCACAGGGCCACACAGAACATGGAGGATTTTTTTCAGCTGTGGATTCTAACAACATTTTATGTACTCTGTCAGACTAAGGACAACTGCAATTTAACAAGCTCTTCATTTAATAATGTTTAGCTGATACTTAATTAAATTGTGATTTCAACTGACACTTGTTTCATTTCAATAATTGTTTATGTTTTGAATTGTGTAAATTAAGTGTTGTTAAAAGTCAAAAGTATACATATTTTCTTAGCTGAAACTACTTTTTTTTCTGACTTTGAAGCCACAAGCAAGTATTTTCATTGTTTGCTCTCACATGACCTCATTCCCTGGAGAGATTAGGTAATAGCTGAAGTCACAATAAAATCGACTCATTTAGTGGGACACAAATGGCTCACAAAAGAATATTACTCTAAAATCAGATAAAGTTGCTTGTCATCTGTACTTTGAAATGTGCTTTTCGTGAATTATCATACTTAAATTAAAAGTGTTTGCTATAGATGGTTTGCTTCACAGACTAAAAAACAGACAAATGCATGACACAGCATTACAGCAATATGTAACAAAGCAATGGAGCAACCACCAGCCGGCACTAGTGGGCTGACACAGTTCCGCCACAAATCTGTAAATGCTTTTATTATTTCACTTCCGGAGCAACATTTTGTAGTACACCGAAGAGAGGAAAAGGAAAATTAGTAAAAATGAAAAGCAAACATCCTGCTTGTACTGTATTAACAAAGTGTTTCATCAAGCCTACATAACATATCACATATTTAACTTTATGACGATCGTATAAATGCTTGTATTTAAACCTCAGTCCAACACCCTCCCCCTCCGTTTCTCTTCCTCTGCGCCAGCTTCTGTTCAGCACGACGGTCAGCGACAGCCAGGAGGAGCTGCGTTGTCATGGTAACGCTCAGCTCAGCAGCAGCAATTATTCCAACGTCTGCCCCACCCTCCTTTGTGGCGTACCGTGTACCAGTCTTTGACATCGGATGAAAAGGCTTTGCAAAATAACTTCAGTGTTTTTCCTAACGATATGTATAAAAAGTGTTACGACACGCGGTGGTATCATTGCTGCCGCAAGAGTGATCATCAATGATGAGAGAAATGGAAGGACGTGCTGCACCATGCCGCAGAGCTTATGTATGCGCACAGACACTAGTGGTCCACATTCAAGATCAATGTGTAGCAGAAGCCGATGGGAGGGGTGTGAACATGATGCAATATATGTAGGTGACCTTGATTCCAAACCGCTGCAAGGATAGAAATTGGGATTTACTTATTTTCTATTTTGTATGGTCTCTACCATGTTGTACAGGCTCCCAGAAAAAAAAAAATACAAATAAAAAAAAAGGAAAGAAAAAGGACAGAGTAGTGATCATTATAGCTGCTGTTGCGGTTTAAAACCACAAGATGTCAATGCTCACTTCGACAAAATCAGTACAGATAGTGGGAGTGCACTGAGCTAACCACATAATAAACACATATCAGTTAACATGTAGGGGCGACAGTTCTTTGCATTTGACTCTATTTGGTTTGGATTAGAGAAACCTGATTTTAAACATTAAACTGAGATCACCTCTCAAATCATTTAAAACTGAGTAAAGAGGGCACATTTTTTACAGTTTGCATGTAAATGGAAAATACAGTTGACCCGGATCTGGGAATAGTTGGTACAGGCTACTGTTTTGGGATGGTAGCAACACCTTACAAATGCAACATTTTCACTATTAATGAAATGATTAATATTAAATATTGCATCACTACTTTATTGCAAATATGGTATAATAGTATTACAGAGTTATTTATAAGCTTAATCGGATAATAATTATATATTTTCTTTCTGGATGAGTGGGGCTTATATGCAGATGTCAAATATTTAAACTGGTCTAAAATACTCTAGGCTTTCAATATAATAATATAAATAATAAAAAAGACTGTAATTGTATGTGCGCCAATTAATCATAGTTATGTTAATTGTCAGTACACGCCTTCATAATGTGAAATTTACATTTAGGAAAAATGGGATTCCAAGGCCATTTAAAAACACAACTCTAGACTATATTATACGCTACAAACAGCACCACATTATCTACTCGGGTATCTGAAAACTGAATAGTTTCATTTTACAATATAATGGTTTCATTGATGTTTTTTTTTTCGCATAAATGTATATTTTATATGGTTTTGTCACTGTATCATTATCAGCTCTCAACATACATTTATACGAGTGCACACACACACACAGACACACATCCACACATATACATACAAGTTTTTATTTCTATCCATGTTAAAATTTTATTTTGACTTACATTCATTTTATTTGTTGCAATTATGCCTAACCCTGACATTTATCCTAACCCTAACTATTACCAGTATGTTACTAACCCTAATCTGAATTTATTTCACAACTTACCTCTAAATGAAGGTTAAAAATGGTTAAAAATGGCTGGCCCTAAACTGGCATTTAGTCCCATTAATTCATTTTGGTCCTCAGAGGCTTAGAAAATATTGTTTATACCCTTACCTGAATAAATGTGCCCCATGATGGCAGCCATCTGTACCCCAAGGGGATGAGTTAAATACAGAGGTAAATTTCTCCAATGTGAGATCAATAAAGTTTAATTATTATTAAGTGCTATACAGAATATAAATATTGATTTACTCGTGCACAGAGGCTTTGTATGTATTGACTATAAATTATATATATAAGCAGAGAGTCCAAAAAAGTAAAAAAGAAAAAAAAATCCACTTGACTTTTTTTTCCAAATTTGAAGATATTTCGCTTCCCATCCAAGAAGCTTCTTCAATTCAAAATGTCAGATAGGAAGCGAAATGTCTTCAAAGTTGGAAACAAAGTCCAGTGGATTGTTTTTTTTTATTTTTTTACATTTTTGGAATGACTCTGGCCTGGATGACTGAGAATCTTCACCAGCATATAAACAGAGAGTAACTGTAAAAAGCTAAAATAAATATGAAAACTATATACAGATAATATAGGAAAGTTAGTGTAATAGTTTTATATAAATAAATAAATGAATAAATATAGATAAGCAATGACAAATGATAGCATGAAAGATTTGGGGATTATATACAGCTATAGTTGTGAGGTGCATGTAAGTGGAGTTGTATCCCTGGATATGTTATTGCTGTTGCAACAGCTGTCAGCCAAATTGAGAAACTGAATGTCCTACACCTAAAAAGAGTGATATCAAAACATGCTAAAAAAATGAACTGAAGGTATACAGATTACTATGCAATGTAGGCTTTATCCTAATTACTAAATCAGTAATAAGAAAAAAGGTTAAAGCAAAAAAAAATATATGATTATTTTCATTTTTTCGGATTATAGTTTTTGTCTAATAAATCATGGCTAAGCACTAAAATCTGCTTGCTTCTTCTCTGGAAAGTTTGACATTTCATGTGCAGTAAAAAATATCAGCACCCTCACTTGTTTCTGATAAAAAAAAAATTGCTTCTTGTCTCTGTTGCAATTGTCCTCCTCATCTTAATAGATAACGACATACAGTTTGTTACAAGTTTAAAAGACCACAAAGATTTATTTTTTCCCATTAATTGTAAGACTTCTGATAATACATTTTAATTGTGACAATTATTAGCAAGCTTGTTTTTTTTATAATATAATTTTTGGATTCCAATAACATTGGTTGTGTGACATGAATGGCTGAAAATAGTTATCCTACCTGATCACATTTGATACCTGATTTGAACACAATTAGGTTGTATGCCACATATCCAATTCATCTGGGGAAAACACCAAG
Organism: Cyprinodon brontotheroides; assembly: GCA_018398635.1. NCBI lineage: Eukaryota > Metazoa > Chordata > Actinopteri > Cyprinodontiformes > Cyprinodontidae > Cyprinodon > Cyprinodon brontotheroides. The sequence continues at coordinate 4,015 of JAGKQL010005428.1, forward strand.
ATGTTTTTTTTTTTTTTGCTGCACATGTACACATTTATAAAGCCAGAGTTGTGATTTTATTTTAATACAGTAGGCCTATTGTACGTTTTGATATGTGTTTTAGTTTTCATGGTGATCAAGATGAGTCAATGAATGAATGAACAAGCAATATGTCTGAAACTGATTAAAAAAAACATTTAAACCATTTAACTCTTAATAAAGTAGCTACACCATCATATCTTAATTGACAAAGCAGTAGCTGTAATATTAGGAAAACTCTTCCATGACCGACTCAAGGAAATTATTTGCATCTTAATTGCTTCAGATGAACTGGGGTATTTTCTAAGATCATGAACTTGAGAACTTGAAGAAAAAAAAAAGAATAAACAAACATTGAAACAACTGTAACATTTGAAATAGGGTTTGTTTCAACAACCACAAGTATAACTGTTTGGGCTGTGGTGCTTCATTGTCAGTAGGTGGTGCTGATACACTTTATTTGCTTGCAATAATAAATATGTGAATGCATTTTTTTCCCCGTGTGTGTTTAGTAAGATCCGAACAGACGGTTTGAATGGACGGGGAAAAAAGCGCCCTCCGCGAGATTCGTTGTTCACGTACGCTTTTTTCTCTTTCAAGAAGAAACCAAAAATCAGGAGGGAATTTTGTTGAAGGAAGGTGGAAAATTCACTGAAAGACACATTTTCAGAAACAATGGAATTAATGGAAATGAAAAGGCGATGGATGGATGTATTGTTCTCCTTTTGTCTGTTTTTTCTCATCGTTACGAAATTTGAAGGAATCTCTGCACAAATCCGATATTCTATTCAAGAAGAATTGAGATCTGGGACCGCAGTTGGAAATGTAGCTAAAGATCTTGCGTTAGATTTAGGAAAACTGACAGAAAGAAATCTGCGCGTCATATCAGGAACAAAGCAGGATCTATTTAAGGTGAATTCGAGAGATGGTGTCTTATCAGTAAACCAGAGAATAGACAGAGAAGAGTTATGCGCAAAAACTGTCCCATGTATTACCAACCTTAAAGTTGTTGTAGAAAATCCTCTCGAAATGCACCAGATAATAATTGAGATTCTCGATGTAAATGATAACTCGCCGAAATTTCCGGAGGAAAACTACACAATGGAGGTTTTAGAATCCGCGGTGATCGGTACTCGTTTTCAGGTCGAAGGAGCGCACGACTTGGATGTTGGTATAAACTCCATACATTCCTATAAGATGAATCATAATCAATATTTTCAACTGGATACAGAGGACTTTGGGGAGGAAGGAAAGGTTCCCTTTTTAGTACTTCAACGCCCTTTGGATAGAGAACAAACTCCTCAGCATTGGATGTTATTAACGGCGACAGACGGAGGTAAACCACCAAAATCAGGTACCATGAATATCACAATTAAACTATCTGATGTAAATGATAACTCGCCCGTATGTGATCAACAAAAATACATCGTAACAATAACGGAAAACGCTCCCGTCGGAACGTTCCTGTTAGCAATAAACGCATCTGACTCTGATGAGGGTTTAAATGGTATGATTGAATACTCTTTAAGGAGTAAACATCCAGGCCCCACGTCTGATCTGTTTGATTTAAACAGCGAAACCGGGAAATTAACGGTGAAAGGGCAGCTGAATTACGAGGACCGGCAAATATACGAGCTTAAAGTTCTGGCAGCAGACAAAGGTTCTGTTTCTCTCTCCACACAATGCATCGTTGTGGTTAAAGTGGAAGACGTAAACGACAACCCCCCGGAAATAGAAATAACGTCCCTTTCCAGTCGTATTCGAGAAGATGCAGCACCGGGAACAGTGGTTGCTTTGATGGGTGTGACTGATCTTGACTCAGGTGTGAACGGACAAGTGGTCTGTAGCTTATCAGATGATATACCGTTTGATCTAAAGCCATCACCTGATGGACAGTCATACTCTTTGATTACTAAGGAGTATTTGGATAAGGAAAATACTCATATGTATAATATCAAAATAACGGCAAAAGATTTAGGAAGCCCTTCTCTGTCATCTATAAAACTGATACAGGTAGATGTCCTAGATGTGAATGACAACAGGCCCTTATTTACTGAAAGTCCTTACAGTTTCTATGTGCATGAAAATAACAAAGCTGGGCTTCCGGTTTTTTCAGTAACAGCCACTGACGCTGATGAAGGTGAAAATGCGGCAGTGTCATATTTTCTTGACCGTAAGAGTACGGGTTCATCTTTAACCTCCTTTTTGAATATAAACGAAGCCGATGGAACAGTATCAGCCTTAAAAAGTTTTGACTTTGAAAGTCTGAAAATGTTCCGGTTCCAGGTTATTGCCACTGATTCTGGGACTCCGCCACTGAGCAGCAACGTCACAGTGAACGTGTTCATTCTGGATCAGAATGACAACCCTCCAGTCATTCTGTATCCAGTCAGCTCTAACGGTTCTGCTGAAGGTGTGGAGGAGATTCCCCGCAATGTGAACGCAGGACACTTGGTGACTAAAGTCAGAGCCTATGATGCTGATATAGGATATAACGGCTGGTTGCTGTTTTCACTGCAGGAAGTTACTGACCACAGCCTCTTTGGTTTGGACCGCTACACAGGACAGATCCGAACACTTCGCTCATTCACAGAAACAGATGAAGCTGAGCATAAACTGGTCATACTGGTCAAAGACAATGGAAACGTTTCCCTCTCAGCAACAGCTACAGTCATTATCAAACTTGTGGAACCCAAAGAGGCATTTGCAGCTTCTGATGTTAAAAGTGCAACACAAGATAATGAGGATAATAATGTTACTTTTTACCTGATGATCACTTTAGGTGCAGTTTCTCTTCTCTTTATCATCAGTATCGTTGTGTTGATTGCAATGCAGTGCTCCAAATCCACAGACTATACTTCTAAATATCTTCAAGAGACTAATTATGATGGAACACTGTGTCACAGCATCCAGTACAGATCTGGAGACAAACGTTACATGTTAGTTGGACCCAGGATGAGTATTGGATCAACTGTAGCACCTGGAAGTCATGCCAACACGCTTGTACTACCTAACAGGACAGGAACATGTGAAAAGGTAAGACCATTTTAATTTTATTTTTTGTTTTTATTATAAAAAATTATATCATTAAGATTCAGAACTGTAGAGATTTTGAATATACGCTGTGATATTTAGGTTTGTTATAATTTAAGCGTTTAGCGGTTTAGGTTTACGCTGTCCATGGTGCTAGAATTGTACAAAGGTGAAATGACTCCTTGTGTTTCTGTTACATTAGAGAAACACACACACACACACACACACACACACACACACACACACACACACACACACACACACACATATATATATATATATATATATATATATATATATATATATATATATATATATATATATATATATATATATATATATATATATATATATATATATATATATATATATATATATATATGTAATTTTTTCTTTGATGTAACAGTATAAAAGACAAGTGGGAATGTTACACTAAAGCTGCGCCGATGAGGGTTAAATGTTAAACCCCCAGGTAAAAACCAAAACAATAAGAACAAGCCTCTAATGTTACTGGGAAATGTAACATTCATCATGTAGTGCAAAGAGTCAGTTTGAGGCTGAAACAGAAATTCTACGAAGTTTCATTGAAGTAGAAAACATATCAGGGATTTTCACCATTTCAAAAGCTGAGCAGATACGTCCAGCTGAGTTGTGATACAGCTCTAACATCAGCATAATTTCACTGAGACTAATCATTTCTTGTATTAATATGGTAAAACTGTGGCTTCTAGCTTTATTAAAGCCCATACATTACTCAATTAAAAAGTCCAGCTTACCAGATGAAATTGGGACTACTTTTTCTTCTTCGTATTTACATAAGATTTGTTTTTTTGTTTTGCTTTTTTACCACAGAGAAGAAATACCACGTTTTCCCGCCTGTGCTAATGATTGTGATAGTTTGCTACCTTAAACCCGCTCATTTATACGTACACGTTCACATGCTAACGATCAGTTGAAGCTTCATCGAGGTAGCAAATAGATAACCAGGTTCGTGGTAAGGCTGATCCCGATTGTTATTGTTGTTTAAGGAAGGAAGGAAGGAAGGAAGGAAGGAAGGAAGGAAGGAAGGAAGGAAGGAAGGAAGGAAGGAAGGAAGGAAGGCAATAGGCTCTGCTAAACTTATCTACAATAATGATGTTTATTTTTCAAAGTTTTTCAGTAATTTCATGAATGTCATTATATATGTGATATAGAGCTTAGTTAATTTACAACAATCCAGTTTTAAACGACTATTATTGTTGATAGTATTTAGTGTTGGGTGAACACTCTTTTTTGTCCCCCAAAACAGTTATAAGATAATCATCACTATGGCCTGTCATATGTCTTTATTAAAGTGAAGGAAATATAAATCCTGTAATTGTGTTGTATCCGATCCCCGTTACCACTTGGTGTCAGTATGGCCTTGATAATTGTACTGTGCCTCATTTTAAAAGGCTCTGCCTAGCTTTTGTCGATTCATCAGCTAGAAGTGGTGTCTGAAGGAATATGCATCGCAGCAGATTTGACACAACCAAGAAAGGTCGATTTTACGCATAAAATATTTCAAGATGAAATTTAACACATTTATTTAACTGGATCGAACTGAAGAAAACCCGATCACGTTTATCTACTTAGAAACCCGTCAAATGCTCGTTTCACAATGGCAGGAGTGAGACAAAGACGCCGTCTGATCTGTTGGTGGATTCCTGGGATTTTGTTGCTCTGCTCTGTGGATATGATTTTGGCTCAGCTGAAATACTCTGTGCCTGAACATGTTAATGTAGGATCCTCTGTTGGAAATGTTGGCAAGGATTTAGGATTTGACATCAGCACTTTGAAAAGCAGACGACTCCGCATTGTATCTGGTCAGAATCCCTCTCTGTTTGAATTAAATCAGAACAATGGAGTGTTGCATGTCGCGCAAAATCTGGATCGGGAAGAACTGTGTGACGGAACAAAGGTTTGTTTAATAAATCTTAAAGTTGTTGCTGACACCCCACTTGAAATACATTACGTTAGCGTAGAAGTAACTGATATTAACGACCATTCACCGTCATTTCCTGAAACTGAGCAGCGTTTGGAAATAGCAGAGAATACTCCTCCCGAGACTCGCTTTCAGATTCATGCAGCTAGGGATCCGGATTTTGGCATACAATCTGTTCGATTGTATAGGTTAAATCAAAATGAATATTTTGATATTGAAATCAAGCAAAGTGAGGAAGACAAAATACCATTTTTGGTGCTTAAAAAGCCGTTGGATAGAGAACGCAAAGTAGAGCATCATTTAACATTAACTGCTCTAGATGGTGGAACACCACCCAGATCTGGCATCCTTAATTTAACTATAACTGTATTGGATGTAAATGATAACCGTCCTGTGTTCAGCAAAGACACCTATACTGTGTCTTTAAATGAAAATGCTCCACTCGGAACTCTTGTAATCAAAGTAAACGCAACAGATTCAGACGAAGGCAAAAACGGTGAAATTGAGTATACATTTGGAAAAACGCAAAAGAAAAAAGTGTATGATATATTTGAGCTAGATAGTTTAACTGGTGAAATTCGAGTGAAAGGGAAAGTGGACTACGAGGAGACGGAGATATACAAGTTAGATCTACAGGCTTCAGATAGAGGCCAACCACCATGGACAGGTGAGAGCCGAGTTATAATCAAATTAAATGATTTAAATGACAATAACCCCGAAATAGAAATAACATCACTGTCGAGTCAAATACCTGAGGATTCAAAGCCCGGCACTCTTGTTTCACTTATCAGTGTAACAGACAGAGACTCGGGTGTGAATGGAAAAGTAATTTGTAAAATATCGGAAAATGTTCCATTTGATTTGACGCCATCTATTGAAGAGAACATGTACTCCCTTGTAACAAAGGGCCCTTTAGATAGAGAAGCTGGAGCTCATTATACTATAACGATAACTGCCACAGACTGTGGACAACCCAGACGTTCAGCGGTGAAGACATTAGAAATTCAGGTGTCAGATATAAATGACAACAAGCCAGTGTTCAGTCAGAATCCATTTGAAATATATCTAGTTGAAAACAACGCTCCAGGGGCGTCAATATTTTCGATAACAGCCTCTGATAAGGACGTAAACGAAAATGCGGTAATAACATACAACATTGGGAAAGGCGACGGGGTTAGTGGTGATATGGTGCCTTTTCTTAACATCCATTCGGAAAACGGAGAAATATTTGCGCTAAAAAGTTTCGATTTTGAAAGTCTGAAAACTTTCCAGTTCAAAGTTATTGCAACTGATTCAGGGACTCCTTCACTGAGCAGCAACGTCACAGTAAACGTGTTCATTCTGGATCAGAATGACAATACACCAGTTATCCTGTATCCAGTCAGCTCTAACGGTTCTGCTGAAGGTGTGGAGGAGATTCCCCGCAATGTGAACGCAGGACACTTGGTGACTAAAGTCAGAGCCTATGATGCTGATATAGGATATAACGGCTGGTTGCTGTTTTCACTGCAGGAAGTTACTGACCACAGTCTCTTTGGTTTGGATCGCTACACAGGACAGATCCGAACACTTCGCTCATTCACAGAGACAGATGAGGCTGAACATAAATTGGTCATATTGGTTAAAGACAATGGCAACATTTCTCTTTCAGCAACAGCCACTGTGATTGTCAAACTTGTTGAACCAAAAGAAGCTTTTTCAGCTTCTGATGATAAAAGAGCAACAAAGAATGAGGAGGATAACAATATGATTTTTTACCTGATAATCACCTTGGGCTCAGTGTCATTTCTCTTTATCATCAGTATCATCATTCTTATTGCAATGCAGTGCTCCAAAACCACCGACTATTCTTCTAAATATCTTCAAGAAACGAATTACGATGGGACACTGTGTCACAGCATCCAGTACAGATCTGGAGACAAACGATACATGTTAGTTGGACCCAGGATGAGTATAGGATCTACAATAGTACCTGGAAGTCATGCAAATACATTGGTCCTGCCTGACAGGAGGAAAACGTCTATAGAGGTAAGGATTTATCCTTTATGTTTTTTTTTCAACAAGATGTTGCAACAGTTTCATTATTTATTTATTCTTTTTTTGTGGTACTGAGATGTACATATTTTTTTGCTATTTTCTGGAGTAATCCACCAAACTTTGAACATCTAAGGTCAATTTTTCTGCATCTGAATTGTAGATTGCTCATTAATGTATGATGTATGAGACACTGTATGTTTTTTTATGCATACCTTCTTTCTCTTCAATTGCATTCTTATTCAATTAATAGATGACAATAATTTGAATAACCTAGTTATTTTTACATTCAATTTAAAATGATTAACCAACAGGGCCACAAATACAGATAAAGTGATGAACAATAACCCAAAAATATGTATTAGTCTGAATTTCTGATTATCAA
>JAGKQL010005430.1:0-12212 GCA_018398635.1 Cyprinodon brontotheroides
GATGGATGATGGATGATGGATGATGGATGGATGATGGATGATGGATGGATGACGGATGGATGATGGATGGATGGATGGATGGATGATGGATGGATGGATGGATGGATGGATGATGGATGATGGATGATGGATGATGGATGATGGATGGATGATGGATGATGGATGGATGACGGATGGATGATGGATGGATGACGGATGGATGATGAGGCTCTCTCTGTTCTCAGTCACCAGTCTGTTTTTCTGTTCCTATGCCTGTAATAAAGTATAACCCTCCCTCCACCCTCCCTCCACCCTCTCTCCCACCATCCCTCCACCCTCTCTCCCACCCTCCCTCCTGCTCCCTCCACCCTCCCTCCTGCTCCCTCCACCCTCCCTCCACCCTCCCTCCTGCTCCCTCCACCCTCCCACCCTCCCTCCACCCTCTCTCCCACCCTCCCTCCCCAGTTACGCTTCCTGCTGCTGTTCAGTCGCCAGGGAAAGCTACGGCTGCAGAAATGGTTTGTGGCAACATCGGAGCGAGAGAAGAAGAAGGTGATCCGTGACATGATGCTGTTAGTGATGCCTCGTCAGCCTCGAACCTGCAACTTCCTGCAATGGAAGGACCTAAAGATTGTTTACAAAAGGTGGCAGCACAACACAGGATGACACCAAACACTTTAAGAAACACTGCTTCTTTATTTTATTTTAAATGTTAAATATGAACAGAAAAGTATATATTTAATGTTTTTTTTCTATAAAATTTGCCTTTTTTATTTAACAAGTCATTTTTTTTTCAAAAACACCAACAGAGCATTAAGCAGCAGATAGTCACTTCCTTAAACTGGTTGAACTTTTGTCTAGTTTATTCATTAATCAGTAAGACCAGTGAATCCGGACCAGTCATCCTATCATTAGCTAGCATTAGCTATCATTAGCTAGTATTAGTTATCATTAGCTAGTATTAGCTATCATTGGCTATCATTAGCTATCATTAGCTAGCATTAGCTAGCATTACCTGTCATTAGCTATCATTAGCTAGCATTAGCTATCATTAGCTATCATTAGCTATCTTTAGATAGCATTAGGTATCATTAGCTAGTATTAGTTATCATTAGCTAGTATTAGCTATCATTGGCTATCATTAGCTAGCATTAGCTAGCATTAGCTATCTTTAGCTAGCATTAGCTAGCATTACCTGTCATTAGCTATCATTAGCTAGCATTAGCTATCATTAGCTATCATTAGCTATCTTAAGATAGCATTAGCTATCATTAGCTAGTATTAGTTATCATTAGCTAGTATTAGCTATCATTGGCTATCATTAGCTAGCATTAGCTAGCATTAGCTATCTTTAGCTAGCATTAGCTAGCATTACCTGTCATTAGCTATCATTAGCTAGCATTAGCTATCATTAGCTATCATTAGCTATCTTTAGATAGCATTAGCTGTCATTAGCTAGTATTAGCTATCATTAGCTATCATTAGCTATCATTAGCTATCATTAGCTGTCATTACCTAGAATTAGCAATCTTTAGCTAGCATTAGCTGTCATTAGCTAGTATTAGCTATCATTAGCTATCATTAGCAAGCATTAGCTATCATTAGCTAGTATTAGCTATCATTAGCTATCATTAGCTGTCATTACCTAGAATTAGCTATCTTTAGCTATCATTAGCTATCATTAGCTAGTATTAGCTATCATTAGCAAGCATTAGCTATCATTAGCTATCATTAGCTATCATTAGCTAGCATTAGCTAGCATTAGCTATCATTAGCTACAATGCCAACTGATAATACACCATTTGAATGTTTTTGCATTTTCTTGTTTTTGATTTCAGATATGCTAGTTTATATTTCTGCGCCGGTCTGGAGGAGCAGGATAATGAGCTGCTTGCTTTGGAATTGCTGCACCGATACGTTGAGTTGCTGGATAAATACTTTGGAAATGTAAGTTGTCCCTTTATGCAGCATTTCTGACTTACTGCAATTAGAGCCTCTCTTCAGGCAAACTTCAGTTGAGAGAAGCTAAAAGATCATTATTTTGGGCTTCTTTGGTGTTTGATTCCATGATGAACCCTGAACAGAAAAGAGAGTTCCCATTTCTGGCCCTCTGGAATTGCATTGCCTAAATGGGAACGCCGTTTTTTTTTTTCCCATTGGTCCCTTGATTTTACATTATTCCATCATGTTCTACTCACCCATATATACGTGTCATTTTGTGTCATTTGGAGCCATGTATGATGTCATCCATGTGGCGGACTGGAGTTGTGACAGGCAGCCCGGACAGGATGAATGAACGGTAACCGGCGCACAGGGATGACATCATATACACGCCGCTTTATTTTTAAAAGATATAAATATAAAACTCTAACGTCACGGATGACTTTTCACGTGAAGCAGGAGGACTACAGATTGTGCTGTTTGTGCTAAAAGTCAGGGTAATCGTGACGTCACATCCGGCCACTGGGACATTCCCTTCCGTGTAGCCGTCTTTTGTTAATTTGTTTTTGGCTATGTAACTGTGTTTTGCCGCTTGCAGTTTTGTCTTTGCACTTGTACAAGTGTTTCCGAACGGTCAATTTTTTTTAGATGTAAATTTTGTTTTCCTATAATGTATTTTTTTTTCTAAAATGAAAGTTTCTCTCACCTAAAATCTAACTTATTTAAAATGTAAAATTTGTTTTTAAAAATTTTAACTTTTTTTTTCAAAAATACATTTGTTTCATAAAATATAATTTTATTTTCTTCAAATGTTATTTTGTTTTTTTATTTGTTAATGTGTTTCTGAATTGTAATGTGTTTTGCACTTCTCAGCCAATCGCAGACTAAACTCATATGGTGAGTAGAACATGATGAAATAACGTGAAAAATCAAGCACCCAATGGTTAAAAAACGGCGTTCTCCTTTAAGGGTGGCTCTGCTAGCTTGTGTTATTGTTTTCCTTTTTTTTAAGAGAACTACTTCCTTCCTTTGTGGATCATAGTTTCTTTTTACATTTTTTTCTCTTTGCTCTTTTGTTGGATGTAGTTTAACTGGAAGAATTTTTGCTGGTATTCATTTTTTGGACATTAGTTAAAATATGTGAGCATAGCAAGTATTTTGTTAACTGCTGGTAATAGCTTATAATAGCTAATAATACTTATAGTACTTATGCTAGAACCAGCTGAGTTGAAAAGGTCGGGCCAAGGAAGCAGAGCTGAAGCAAAGAGAATAGAGAGGATGAGGACATTCAAGCCTCTTCCATCAATCATTAGACATAATCTGACATCTTTATCCCAAAGGCAATGCAGCATTATGTGCATGTTATGTTATTGTGATGGTCACATGTTAAACTGTTGGCATTGAAGAGTTTACTGCTGTTATTTTGGGAAATGTTTTACTTCTACCTTCTGCTATCGGTCAACACTGCGTGCAATGTCATTAGTTCTGTTGTCATAGAAACTGCTAAATGCATCTGTGGCGATAACTGGTGATTCAAAGTGTATTAAGACACTAATCAGAGATTTATTGAAGAGGCGAAGCCAAACTTTAAGTCGTAGGGAAGCTGCCGTTCCAACCGCTCCATTCCTGAATTCTCTCGCAGTGGTGCCCGACTTTGTGATTGAAGTCGACATTATCAGGGGGGGGTTTGTTGTGGAGGAAGGTTCACAAGCAAGCTTGATTGTGGTCGGTTTGTCGGAAGCATCTTGCTAACCAGTTAGAAACTTAGGGCTAGTTCCCGATGGGAAATTCCATTGGGACCAAGTAAGACTAAATTGGTGACTCAAGGACTGGTTGCGGCACTGTCTGCGGTCACCTACAATTTGGGAGAGGTGCACCAGAATGTCTGAGGAGGGGGCGGGGACGTCTTTGTGTTCACTGAACTACACGACGACCTATTACCAGTATCCAATCCACTTTATTTATATAGCACGGTTTAAATAAACACAAGGTTTCCAAAGTGCTGCACACTATACGAAGTATAAATCAGTATAAATCAGCCTTTAGAAACGACGCTGTCAAGGAACGCTATGGACAGCGGAAACATGCAAGAGGAGGAGAGTTTAATAAAGAAATGCTTTAAATCAGCTTTATTTCCACCAGGCACTTAATTAAAGCTATAAAAGACAGAAACACGCATTGATAATTTGGTATATTGAATACAACTGATTCTGTGAGAGAATGTCTGACTACACTGATGTCACAGCTTGGGATAGCTGGAGGCACCGAGCATACTCCATTTTTATTACTAGGACGAGACACATAGAGCAAAGAAAAGATAATCTACCATCACACACAATAAAACCGCTCTAGACGCACTGCTTTCTATTTGAATTTTAAGGGAAGCGGCCGTTCCAACCGTTGCATTTCCAAATTCTCCCGAGTGGTGCACGACTACACGAGTACACGAGTGAATAAAGTGAATGTGATTGGTCGATTATCAAGGGGGCGGGATTGTTGTGGCTGAAGGTTCGCAAGCAGGTTTGGTTGTAGCCGGTTCGTTGGAAGCATCTTGCTAACCAGTTAGCATCTTAGTGCTAGCAGGCTCCCAATGGGAAATTCCATTGGGACCAAGTAACACTAAATTGGTGACTTAGAAGCTAACGGCTGTCAAGGAACGGCCTTATGGACAGCTGAAACATGCAAGAAGGAGGAGAGTTTAGTGTCGGGAGGTCGTGGATGAGTCTCTCGTCATCCATTTTTTATTTAGAGGAGGAAGCGGGGGCGAAGATGTTGTTGTGGAAGAGGGCCAGGGGCGGCAGAAGCTTGGTTTGGTGTAGAAGGCTTCCAGTCCGTACATGTTTGAGCCCTTGCCTCACATAAGCGCTGCCAGTTCTGTTAGCTCGCCTGCAAAGTCAAGACACAGGCGTCCATCCTCGCGTGAACACTGGGGCGCAACTCAATGGGAAAGGAAAGGATTCTGGTTTCAACGGTTATGGCGTATATTAGCTGCGACACATGAATCAAGATGCTATGACTGAAAACATTTGATTGACAGATGACCCGTTGATATATGATTGGCGGAATTTAGGTGTTCAGGCTGGACGTAGAACTAACTGGCCTGCAGGAGATAACGAGGAAAAACACAGATTTTAAGACAGGATTTTTTTTTTATAGAAATGTTTAAAATTTTGGGACAATCTGGTCTGATAAAGAGAACATTTATATATACATGTTTAAGCCACAATGACATTTAAATATCAATTTCCCTACCAACTTTGAATACTACAAACTAAAGACGTTTTCTTCATTTGGTCTCATCTAAGACAATTTAATGCATTTTCGATGCATCAGTTGGAGAAAAAAAGATGGAAAACACCGGTTTGACTAATGCCACCGCTCTGCTCTGTTAGCTCTTGCTAACGGCTTTATTTTATAAAACTACATCCTGAAGCTCTTTTCTCATCATCATCAACCCAGTTATATAAACATATGAACAATCGTGTTTTTACAGTGTAGGGTTGGAGTCTATTAAACATGCAGCCATATAACTTTTTAACCAAATCTGCTTTTCTTTGTGTTGATGTTAAACTGTTGTTTTTAATCATGTTTTGTTCTGTATTTTTTCTATATTCTGATCATTAAGGTTTTGTAAATGCTTTGTTTGGGGGAGAGGTGTGTTTGGATCTGGGACCTTCTGCTTCGGCCTGTCTTTGTTTTGGATATTTTGTCCACCAGGGGTCACTAACCTGGTGAAACCCACATTTAGGGGCCCTCTAGAAGCACATGGGGGGCCTCGGCATTTTCTGAGCAGGCGCCCAGCTCACCAGGGGGCTAAGTTTCTCTGAGCTCCAATCTGCACACAGACAGTGTTTCCATCATTGATGGGGATTTAAACCAGGCTAAGACTGTTCTTCCTTATTTCTACCAACATGTGGACGTTGCAACTCGGGGTGAAAACACTTTAGACCTGGTTTACTCTGACATCAAAGATGCATTCAAAAGCAGGTTCTGCAGCAGCTTCTTCCCCACGCCCATCATCACACTGATGAACTGTTGAGTTATTATATTCTATTTATTATATTTAATCATAAAAAAACTGAAATATTAGAACTATAATAAATATAGTCATAGGTTATACAATTACTGTTTTCATTTTTACAATTTCCAGCTACCCTAAAAAAAATTGTCTGAAGAGTTGTTCTTAACGAGGAAATTTATTTTTGTTTTTACAATTATGTTCACAAAATGACAAGTCTTTTTCTCTTCTTTTTAATCATTCATAGTGATTCCAAAATGAAAATTTATAAAAGAACCATTAAAAAATGTTCATCATGTCTAAAGTTTATGTGAACGCTGACCCCTCCAGGTCAAAGGTCACTACTTCCTATCTTAAAAGGTCGGTGACCTCTGGTGACCTCTGGTGCACAGCTTATAAATGACAATATAACAATCTAAATGTTTTAATCAGAATTAGGTGCTGTCTAGATAAAATGGGCAGTCTGCAGTTTATTGTGATTTATTTTGAAATGCAGGTGTGTGAGCTGGACATCATCTTCAACTTTGAGAAGGCCTACTTCATCCTGGATGAGTTCCTTATGAGCGGAGAAATTTCAGAAACATCTAAATTTGCAGTGAACGCTTCCATGGAGCAGGCAGACACACTTCAAGAGGTACAGAAAGCTTCACAAAAACATGCTGACGTGAAAATGAAAATCATTTCTGTTTTCATCCACAGACGATGGAGGAATATATGAACAAACCTGCCTACTGAAGCGCGACCAGAACGTTCCTGCTTCCAGGTCTTCAGAGGGTTTAGTGAGTAAATGGAGAAACAGGACAGTAAGGAAAAGATAAAGTCGATGCTTTATTAACCTCAGGAATGTCACATATGAACACAATTAGGAAAGAATGACAGAAAACACGCTAAGGAAAGAAACGGCGTCTCTGGGTGGAACAGTTCAGGCTGGTGAGACATTTACTGCTTTATCTCCCAGCAACAGATTACTATTCTGCAAAACATCAAATATGATCTGAAGACGAGTTTCTACTAATAAATAAAAACGTTCAATGTGTTTTTATTCCTCCCTGCATGTCATGGTCTCCTCTCCACCTGAACAATAAATAGATGTGGTCAAACTTATTTCCCCTTTGCTGTTTTGGCCTCTTCTTCTTCTGGGTTCAGATAATTCAGCATTTTCATCACAGCTTCATTCTCCCAGCTCTGAGCTCGTGTCTCACTGTCCTCTGACTGTCTTCTTTCTTTGTCCATCAGGTCAAAGTATTCCTCCATGGTCTTTTTTAAGGAGTCGGTGGTGCTCTGTCCAACCTCCTGTCTTTTTTGGGGGGCCGTGTTGCTAAAAGCAGGTTTGGGATTCAGCATCTGAGCCAAATAAGCTGCCAGCTCATCCTGGTCCTCCGTGTCATCGTAGTCGTCTCTGAAGGGGTGGGGAAGGCGCCGCTGCGTGGGAGCGGATTCCCTCCAGCGCCCAGCAGGATGACTGTGAAGTTGTGACGTTAAGATGTTTTGCTGCCTCTGCTTCATGGGGGGAGCGGGTTCCTCCTCCCCTCCTATTCCCAGTACTTTGAGGATCTCCTCTGTTCTCTGCTCCTCCGGGGTCTTTCTCACATACGGTGGACGTCTGTTATAGACATGAGCTGCAGGAGTTGCCTTCTTTGAGGAGATCTTAGAAAACTTTCTCTCTGCTTCAGACAACTTGTTTGTTTTTCTCAGCTTCCTGTCATCCGTTTGCTCTCTGGGTTTCAGGAGGCCTGTGAGGTCTTCAGCAGGGATCTGGAACCTTTGGGAGATAGTGAGGAGCTGATAGATGACTCGTGGGTCGATGTTATCTGGATATCGATTCTGAGACAACCACCTCTCAGTCCTCCCCCCTCCCTCAGCTGCTTCTCCTTTCTCCTGCTCTTCCTCTGATTTCTCCAGAACCTTAAGGAGGTAGTGGTCCACCAAGTTCACCACATCATCGGCATCACTTGATCTTTTAACTGGAAAGCTGTCATCCCCTTCCTCTTCATCATTGTCCTCGATGTAATCGGCCCCATGGTCACTGTCGCTCTCCTCCTCTTCCTCCTCTTCTTCATCTAATGGACCCCATTCTAGGAGATCTCTGTCCATGTCATCATAAGCTGCATTCCTCCTGTTAGACATTTCTTCATCATCTTCGGTCTCATCTTCCTCCATGTCGCCGTCTTCATCCTGACGCTTTTGCAGGATGTTTGCTCCCGTCAGCTTGTCAAGCTCATCGAAGACGGACTGCAGCGTGGCGAGGTTCTGAGGCGTGTACCTCCCTTCTACGTTCTCCTTGGTGCGTTTGAAGGGACTCTCATGTCTGGTGTCTCCTCTGTGCGCCTCCTCCCCCCTCTCCTCTGCTTCCTCATCTTCAAACAGCAAAGGCAGCTTCCTGTGGGCTTTCTGTGGCATTCTGGGATACGTTGTGCTCATTCCCTGAGGGACTGCTCCCAGCAGGGCCGGCCTGGCAGCCTTCTCTGTCTGCTGCAGAGTGCTGAGGACGGCCTGAAGCAGCTCCTCACTTTTATCTTCACCTTTCTCCTCCTGCTCCTCGTGGCTCTGTTTTGGGTCTGAAGCCGGTCTCAGCATGGCGCGGAGCTTCTCAGCGTCATCCATACGGCTAGCATCGTGCTCTAAAATGTGAGGGGCTCTGTGGTGGAGACTTTCAATATACTCTAATGCTTTCAGCATGTCTGTGTCCTGCGCACGGAGGACATCTCCTTCTGGTGAGTCAGACTCACTTCCCCGCAGCCTGTGGTCTCGGATCGAAGCGCCTTCAACAACCCCGAAAGTGAGGAAGATCCAGAGGATGGCGGCTAAATAGATGAGGGGCGGTGAGGTCTGAGGGAGTGACGGCATGGCGACGCCTGCAGGAGGAAGATAAACAAGCCTGTCAGCACTGACCTTTAACAGGTTCACCAAGTCAAGCTTTTCCACTCTTTGTTTATAAGCAGCATTTATTCTCATTTTCATGGAAGATGTTAGTTTCCATCATGAAAACAAAGTAGATTATCTAAGCTTCTTTTATTGTTATATTAAGAGACAAGCTGTGGTTGCGCCACTAAATAAAACTTGATAATGAAAATTAAAGGCAAACAAAAATCATTTCTGCTGCTTTTTATTGAATTATTGTATTTTTCTTTCATTTCTGCTGTTTGAGGAATCTGAGCTTGAAACTAAGAAGCAGCTTTTTCCTGCGGCGGCTCTGGTTTTCCACTCCTGAACAAATCTTATTAGCCATCAACTTGCTGCTCTCCGGGAGTCACGTCGCGGTTGCCATGGGAACCCGGTAAAGGCGGATTTTCCCATGAAACGTTTCTCCTCTGGATTTAAGCTCCAGATGAAGCTTCTTTCTGCTCCTCGACTGCAGTTTCATTTCCAGGATAAAGTGTTTGACTAAATTTATTAAACTGATATATTTTAGTAAAATCACTATTAATAAAAATTATAATAATAATCAGCAGCATTTGTTCATTCATACATTTTATTCTGACGCACCAGATTTAACTGAGGTGATTTTTATTTTTTAATAAAGATAATTTTCATCATTTAATCAAATAATCCAAACAGCTCACTATAAAATATTCTAAAGCGGCATGAGAACAAAGGCTTCCTGCGCGTGAAACAATCAGCTTTGCTGGAGCATCAGGTTGGAAAACAGCTTTTTCATGAAATCAATATTTTCAACAATAAACAGAATAAATAATCAATCATTTAGTTCCAAACATCATGAAACAATATGATGGAAGCAGCTGAGTCACATATCATCCTAACTTACCTTCTTAGTTTATGTCGAGGCTCGCGAATGATTGGGCATCTCTCTGCCTCGCGCTTCAGGTCTGCTTTCAGGACCGCGGATAGCTCCTCGTGCTATTAGAAGCGTCAACTCGTGCGTCAGCAGATACGCAACTCGCTCTCTCTATCTCTCTCTTTTTTCTCTCTTTACTTTTTCGCGCGCGCCTGAGCACGTTCACACAACTGGTGGCAACCCCGACGCACGCGCGCGGTTCTTTAGATCCAGCCAAACAAACGGCGCTCAGCTCCCTGGGTGAATAAATAAACTATATTTAGATGTCCGTCAGAAAGGTCAGATGTCCGTCCTCAGTCACTCCTGAGTGTCCTCCTGATTGATCCTCCTATGAGTTTGAGCCGTTTCCCCTGTGTCCCTCCTGATTGTGTCCTCCTCCTGATTGTGTCCTCCTGATTGTGTCCTCCTGATTGTGTCCTCCATTGTCTTTTCCCGTGTCCCTCCTGTTTCTCCTCCTGTCCTCCTGTTTGAATGTGTCCTCCTGTTTCCTCCTGTTTGTGTCCTCCTCCTGTTTGTGTCTTCCTGTTTGTGTCTGTCCTCCTGTTTCCTCCTGTTTCTGTCCTCCTGTTTCCTCCTATTTGTGTCCTCCTGTTTCCTCCTGTTTGTGTCCTCCCGTGTTTCCTTCCTGTTTGTCCTCTTCTCCTCCTGTTTCCTCCTGTTTCCTCCTGTTTGTGTCCTACTGTTTGTGTCCTCCTGTTTCCCTCCTGATTGTGTCCCTCCTGTTTTCCTCCTGTTTGTGTCCTCCCGTGTCCTCCTGTTTGTGTCCTCCTGCCCTCCCTGTTTGTGTCCTCCTGTTTCCTCCTGTTTCTGTCCTCCCTGTTTCCTCCTGTTTGTGTCCTCCTGTTTGTGTCCTCCTGTTTCTCTGCCCTGTCCTCCTGTCCTGTTTGTGTCCTCCTGTTTTTCCTCCTGTTTCTCCTCCTCCTGTTTGTGTCCTCCTGTTTCCTCCTGTTTGTGTCCTCCTGTTTCCTCCTGTTTGTGTCCTCCCGTGTTTTACTGTTTGTGTCCTCTCCTGTTTCCTCCTGATTGTGTCCTCCTGTTTCCCTCCTGTTTGTGTCCCCCTGTTCTCTTCCTGTTTGTGTCCTCATGTTTCCTGCTCCTCATTTCCTCCTGTTTGTGTCTCCTCCTGTTTCCTCCTGTTTGTGTGTCCTCCTGTTTCCTCCTGTTTGTGTCCTGTTTCCTTCTTTGTGTCCTCCTGTTTCCTCCTGTTTGTGTCCTCCTGTTTCCTCTCCTGTTTGTGTCCTCCTGTTTCCTCCTGTTTGTGTCCTACTGTTTTTAGTGTCCTCCTGTTTCCTCCCTGATTGTGTCCTCCTGTTTCACTCCTGTTTGTGTCCTCCCGTGTCTTCCTGTTTGTGTCCTCCTGTTTCCTCCTGTTTCTGTCCTCCTGTTTCCTCCTCTTTTGTGTCCTCCTGTGTCTTCCTGTTTTGTGTCCTCCTGTTTGTTTCTGTCCTCCTGTTTCCTCCTGTTTGTGTCCTCCTGTTTCCATGTTTGCCTGATTGTGTCCTCCTGTTTCCTCCTGTTTGTGTCCTCCTCCTGTTTCCTCCTGATTGTGTCCTCCTGTTTCCTCCTGTTTGTGTCCTCCCGTGTCCTCCTGTTTGTGTCCTCCGTGTCTTCCTGTTTGTCTGCCTGTTTCCGTCCTCCTGTTTCCGTCCTCCTGTGTTTCCTCCTGTTTTAGATCCTCCTGTTTCCTCCTGTTTGTGTCCTCCTGTTTCCCTTCTGTTTCTGTCCTCCTATTTCCCTCCTGTTTGTGTCCACTTCCTGTTTCCTGCTGTTTTTGTCCTCCTGTTTCCTCCTGTTTGCAGTGATCATCCTGTGTCTTCCTGTTTGTGTCCTCCTGGTTTCCTCCTGTTTCTGTCCTCCACTGTTTCCCTCCTGTTTGGTTTCCTCCACGTGTGTCTTTCCTGTTTGTGTCCTCCTGATTGTGTCCTCCTGTTTGTGTCCCTCCTGTTTGTATCCTCCTTGTTTTTTCCTGTTTGTGTCCTCCTGTTTCCTCCTGATTGTGTCCTCCTGTTTCCTCCTGTTTGTGTGCTCCTCGTGTCTTCCTGTTTGTGTCTTCCTGTTTGTGTCCTCCTGTTTCCCTCCTGTTTCCCTCCTGCCTGTTCCTCCTGTTCCTCCTGTTTGTGTCCTCCTGTTTCCACTCCTGTTTCTGTCCTCCTGTTTCCTCCTGTTTGTGTCCTCCTGTTTCCTCCTGTCTGTGTCCTCCTGTTTCCTCCTAGGTGAAAGTGAAAAGGTTTGCTAACAGATGAAACTGTGCTTTAGTGACTGATTGAATAAAGCGACTGGCAGTCATTACGGCTCAGGCCGTTAAAATCCTGCTGCCATTGACTGCAGCTCAGAGGACAAGAGGCGCCTATGAAGTCACACTGACTCCTCCAAAGACTGTCAGAGAGGGAGGGGGGCCGCAGACCGAGTGGAGGGCTGTCTCTGTTCACTCTGCAGACGAAATGACAATAAGGTTTTTCTAAGTCTATGTCTAATCAA
>JAGKQL010005431.1:0-11369 GCA_018398635.1 Cyprinodon brontotheroides
TTAAACCGTTTTTTATCTTGCCGAATATATTCAGGAATTATTTTTACACGGATCCAACATTCAAATATTATGCATATTTTTTAATATGTCAGGTCCAACACTCCAATGCCAGTCAGAGGTTTACTAACATTCATCAAGGGCAAAAACGTTGCATTAAATCATGGCTTTTTTGGCTGGCATATGTAAAACACTTCACCTCAGTGCATTTTAAAAGCATGAGAAATGGGAAATTTCTCTAATTCTCATGTTTAACAGTATACAGGCTCTCAAATATGTTGTTTAATTACTAGAAAGTTGCTGTCATAGAATCAGCTCAAAACCTTATTTCAGTAACTCAGTTGTTTCAAGACATATATTCATTTTATGTAATCAGTTACAGGGTTAAAAATGTGCGTTTTCTGCTTAGGCAATCTCAGCTTCTTTTAGAATGTTTAAAGCTTTCTTGACCATCTCGGGCTGAGAGTTTAATGCTCTGTACAGATTTTTTAATCCACCAAGCATATGTAGCTAAATTATTATTGAAAATAGATCAGACTGTGCTGCAGTATAAGTGCCCAAACATTTTACTTAAGTGTTGCACTGCTCTAACTTTTCTTAATCAAGTCAAATAAAAAAAAGCACCCTAAATATTACTCAGGTAAGAGTAAAAACATGGCTACTGAAGTAATGGGTAACTGCTGAATCATAACTTCTGATTTCATGTTTAAATGATGTAATCAGATACACTTATGTGCATATTATATATTAAATTCCTCAGTGTTCAATATGCAGTGTGAAAGTACATTCACTCTGTTAGAGTCATTGTAAAAGCAACTGAACTAAGATATACACAATGTAGAGTTAATTTAACACTAATTCTGAGTGTGACCAAATGCACTCAGATTGGTGTTAAACTTAACTCTTAAAAGTGTTACTTTAACACTAATATAATATATTCTAATTTAATGTATAAAATAATCTCAAAAAATAGATACAATGATTATAAAATAACAGAAATGTCCAACATGAACTTATAAAACCAATCCTCACAGCATGTGATGGATATATATATATATATATATATATATATATATATATATATATATATATATATATATATATATATATACTATATATATATATATATATATATATATATATATATTCGGAAAGGATCACAAATTTCCAACTAAACTAACTAACTAACTAACTAATCTACTGATCACTTCATATTCGATTTGAGGAGCTCAAATTTATGGTGGTGTGTAATTTTCTAAGATTTACTTAAGTACAGGTAACTGAGTAAATGTAACTAGTTACAACCCATCACTTCTCATATGGCCAATGGGTTTAAGACATGTTAGTTTGGGAAAGAGATGTCATTTGCAAAGTGATGCAACTGTAAATAAGTTATTTGGATCTACAGTACACAATGTCTTTCTATATAGCTTTGCTGGTCTGAGAGGTGCTTACACCGACTAAACTTTTGACATATTAAAAGAGGCAAGTTCAGTCAAGAGAGTTTCCATCATAGAACACTTTTTTTTTTTTAAGAATACTTTCTTTAGCAAAAAAGTAAAAGTGCAGACATGCATTTGTTTCTACCTAAGGTTTCTTTGCCGTGCACCTTTATCTGTGTGAAGTACAGCATGACCTCTTTTTTTCCCTTAATGTTCAAAAGTACCCAGTTATTTTATGCTCCTGTCATAAATCTTCACATTGGATTTAATATAGAAAAGAAGTTTGAGGACAAAGTAAATATTTCAAAGCAGAATAAAACTTAAATAAGCATTAAAATACGCTACCAGTAACCTGCTTATTCCCAACGCAGCCCGGAAGGATTAATGCAAAGAGTCGTTCACTTAAAGCAAGTAAATAGAACATGACAGGTTAAAACATGGCTGTTGTCTCTTAAGTTTATCTCAGGGATTATGCTGGAGAAAAAGCTCGGACAAAGGGATCTGGCACATGTATCCTTGTGTGGTCTAAAGCAGTAAAGAGATATTGGCTGCACACAAGGAGCAAATATGAATATAGAGAAAACAAATGAGGAAACAAATAACCAATCTAATTGTTACTTTAATATTTATAACATAACTTTTTATTGATTCTTTAATTATTCATTTTAGGAATGATTTAGCAAGATCTCCTTGATGGTATGACAATTCATGATTGTGTAAATCACTGTTTCTTCAATGTTTTATGAAGAACTCTTAAATACAGTATATGACTGTGCAGCCACTCGTTTTTAATGCTGCCCTGGGCAACGGCCCATATAGCCTATATCACACCTGTTGACGAGCTAAGGCCTATTATTTTTTAACAAACCTTTTTATAGCCTTCTTTGATCAACTTATTGATTACACCAGCTTAATTTTTTTAGTAAAGTAAAACAATATTGGTAAAGAGAGAGCCAATAGTCTATTTCATTTAAGTATGCTGAATGAATCCATGACATTAAAGGTTGTCGGTTCAATCTGAGAGGATTTACCACTCCAACCCCTCATAAATCAAAAATTTAATTATAAAGATGGTAGAGGTTTGGTTCCTCTAGCAAAACACAAAAGCACTGTCTTGATTTTATCCGTGGTTTTCAGCTGTAAGCTATGGTCTGTATCAGAATCTCAATCCAAAACCTATTTGTGAAAAGAAATCCTGGAAAAAGAAAATTCAATCTTAACCAAAATGTATTCAGTTAAAACAAGAAACATTTGTATAGCATAACAAAACTACATAAACCTCCAGGAATATAAATTAGACGTAATATCAACGTTCAGACTTTGCATGCAAATCAACAAGGGAATTGCTCTCCACAATTGCCTTGCAGCACATGTTGATACTGTTTATTTTCATTGTTTTGCCTGTGTAAATGTGTGTGCAGTGCTGTAGAATTTGATCATCTTTATAGCTGTAATAATAAAACAGCACATGTACCAGATGTTCCTAAGCTTTAACATAAATCCAATATAAAACCTCCCAAATGATACCAAAAGCCTTGAAAACTGTTAAGCAGAAATAGATAATTGCAAATCAAGACACGGGTAAAAGATTTTCAATCACGCTTTCACAGAGCACCGTCACTCTTTGTCAATTAGGCATATGGTTTACAATGGTTTTAGTTATCCACATGTAGAAATCCACAATTTCTTCATACAGTGTCCTGGTGGTTAGCAATATTGTACCTACCTCAGGAATTGCAGAGTAGTGTATGCAGAATCCTGGCTCTGAGGAGAAGTATTCATCTGAGATGAACCGTACAATGATTTGGCTGCCTCTAGATTTTTGACTTATTGGTGCAGACTGTGACCCACACCAACGACCTTGGATCGTTTTCTCGGTGGGATCCTCTATTTCCACATAGTCATACCTAGGAAACAAGAAAAAGGCAGACAGGTAATAGATGAAACAACCTTGTTCTTAACCGGGCATAGTGAGTCCTGAAAAAATATAAGATTTAGAAATGTACATGGTAAGTACTTGGAAGTACCATTTACTTCTTCATAAAGTTAGTATTGAGTTTGAGGATAATTTCAGGAAAGAACCTGGAATTTTCTGGAAAATAGCTAGTACTTTCCATTAAAGTTCAGTGAAAATATCTAGTAGAATCTGGATATACATGCTTATTATTCTCTGTGGCAATAGCTGGTAAATTGAAGCTGTCTAAAATGTCCTTGAAAGATTCAGCTTGAGGAAAGTATATAGTAAGCCAGAGAAAGCAGATCAGTTCTGAAAGTTTATGTCAAACTTTTGGTGAGTTCCAACAAAGTCTAAGAAATTACCTGGAAATTTTTGTAAAAGATAAGTAAACTAACCTCCAACTTCAAGGAGAAACTTCATCTGTTTTATAGATATTACCACTGACAAGGATTTTCTTTGAAGGGGTCATAGAATAATTATATAGGGTATTTGGTACTGGACCTTAGGGTGTCTGATAACCTTGTGTAACATTGGTTGGGCTGAAAAAGGCATATTTGCTGTTCTATGCACCCTAATGCAAGCCCAATTAAAAGCCCTAGAATGTTTTTTCCTTTTATGGTATGCTCATGAATATTTAGATGAGCTGTGCTCTGATTGGTTGGTTTACAGCGGCGAAGCTGCTCAGCCATCACCAGCTTAGCAACAGAATCATACAACAGCTTGCTGTTGTAAAGGCCTCGGTGGAACAGCCCCTCGTTTCAGTAAAGAAGTTTAGCAAATACTGCTTTGAACTGTTCAAGATTTTTGAAAGCCATCTTTGGTAAAATGCTTAGAGCAAAATGAACAGCTGAGCATCAAACTTTGCGGGGATCTTCTGATAGACAGAAGTAATCCATGCCGTCGAGTATTCAGATCCTTGGGAAGACTGTGAAAATTTTCCCCTTTCTCCGTGTAGCCTGGAACACGGCATTTACACCCGTGGTTCTGGCTCATTTTCCAAAGAGAAACAGCCTGCTTTGTAATTCTTGTAGAATTAAACCCAACTGTAGGCTAAAGAGCTAAACTAGTGTCTTCCATCTTTACAACCTCAATTCATGTTCTTGGGCTAGTGAACGAGTGGGCTGGTCTGTATGTCAATTTTGGGGCGTGACAAAAGTACAGACCAAAACCAAATAAGGCACCATCCCCAAGTTTACGTCAACTCGAGGCTTCGTTTGGATTCGCCTGTTTTATGGTGGAAGTTTGGAATTGTGAGATTTGCATAGAAAGGAGGTGTCGATGGGGTTTGAACTTTTCTGCACGTCCATTTCACCCACTGAATTATCGTTATTCATCTATGACAATGTAAACTCAGTTTTGCATTCTATGACCCCTTTAAACTCGCTAATTTGATAAAGTGTTTCAAATTCTCATTTAAAAAATGTAGATTTAGTAAATTCTAACTTTTATGCATTAAGTGTAAAAGTGGATTGTGGCACACAAAAAAGTACAATATGATTAAAAGTGTTTCATAGTAGTAAAGTCTATTTAACATATACAGTAAAATTATGTGACAGCATCTAAGATTTACTATAAAACTGTGTATTAGTTTTATTATGTTTTGGTACTTTTCAATAACTTCTAGGTGTCAGATGGAGAACTTATACAAGCAGAAAAAAATGTCTCTTTGAAAAAAAAAGACAACAACGCCATAATACCCTTTGGGGTAATTAGTTAAAACTTAAATGCATAGAAAATAGAAAATAATTAAGCACTAATAATAATTTCAGCTAAGGGTCGGAGGAAAAATACAGAAGCATTATTCCCTTTATGGCTTCATAATACTACATCTACCTATATTTGTTCAGGATGGCATCACTTCAGACCAACCTGTTAAACTTCTAAACCTATTACACGTGTATATATAAAATGAAATAGCTCTTAACCACAGCACAGGTTTTTCTGTTGTGTCTTTGCCAATACAGACAAACAAATGACTTCAACACTTCAAAAATGCAGTTTAGTAGTTCAGCATTTTATAGCGCATATATGTGTGTAGGTGGCACTGCCTTCACTGCAGCCTTATCTGACTCCTAACAGTCTGGGATTAATCACTTTGCCGTTTGCGTCAACAGACGCGCTAACCTCTCATTTACTGCTGCCAATTCGGATATTTGGATTTCAGGGACATTGTTTACATTTTCCACCAGCTTGACTGCTCAGTTTAAAATGGTTTCAACAAAGCAACTTGGGCCGACATGAGCAAAGCTAGAAAATGAGTTTTCTCTTAAGGTAAATAAACTTGCGGGTGCAGGGGTTCAGTTTTATGTTCGGGATGGGTGGATGTTTAAATGTACTGCCAAACTGTTGTCTACATAAACAAACATATTGACAAAAGTCTTTTGCAAAACTAATATTTTCACACCATCTGACATCCATCTACTAAAGTTCTAACTTATTTTTGTTTTATGCATTTTAAGTTGTTGCTGAAAGAGCTTTCTTTCTAAAACTTCACTAAATTCCCTGACAGATGGCTCATCAATTATGCAGAATTGCCTGATCATTACACATCGCCATGTGTGCAGCCTCACCATGTTAAACAGTGATTTCTGAAAATCACCGTTTCACTAACAAAGTGTCTGTTGTATCCCAAACTTTATGAACTGTCGTTAAAAAAAATCTCTTAAATGAAATATTTACCAGAAAAGAGTTGCATTGTGCACAGAGGTGCACAGGAAACTGTGTTTAATATTCCAAAAGCTTTCTCCCACACCATTTTCACCCTATCAATTATTAATAGATAAAATATCTGCCACTGTGATGACGCAGATTATCAGAACAAACACGTTTTTTTTTTAAGGTAGAGGGCACACATGCATTTCTGAAAACAATCTCTGTCTGGGAGCTGCCAACTACGACTCTGCTGCCATGCCAACCAGCAGTGAAAGCAATCCCTCTTCAATATGCCTCTTCTCCAGTGGATTTGGTAAGAATGCCTTTCATCTTGCCACAGACAAACAGAATAGCAGATGAGCATCTCGACTATACAGCCCCTCTCTCACATCTTAGAAGAGAGATCTTGCTCCAGGCTTGCAACCACAGCTGAACATGTCTCCCACTGCTTGTTTGCTTTAGCCCCTGTCATTTCTGTGGATCACTGCATAGGGCATGGCACACTTGTTTATTTGAATCACATCGAGTTGCGAACAAAGGTAAATGCCTGGTATCAATAGCATTGTCTTAGGGTTTTTTTTAAAGTTGTTTAGGTGTTTTCTTTTTTATCTTTTTTCTTCTTTTCTTTTTTTTTTTTTGGCACTGAAAGCTGTGAAAGGTTTACCCAAGGGGAATATTTTGAATACATTTTTAAACACAGATATAACAGAGAAGCAGAAGAAGAAAAAAAGACCATGGGGATATATTTTTCATTGCGTCTAGTTGGAGTAAGAATGAAGGGTGTTTGAAAGGAAAAATATTGTGAAAGACACAATGAGACATGCTTGTAAATGTTCTGGGATCAGCTTAAAACTTGTTTGGCTGACGGCAAAGGAGGAAAAAAAGGAGGTTTACTTCCTTTGGCCCTGAAAAAAAGGATGTTGTTATTGTCTCTCCCTACAGTCTTTAAGGTCTCTGACAAGTGATGGCTGGTAAAGTTGGGACAGGACTAAAGCTGTGTATCCTAAACCATGGAGCAACTTTCACTCAGTGTTTTGACAGCAATGCTGACATCTTGTATAAACAGACGCCCATAACTACACAGGTGTGCTGGTGGTGTTATATGCCCCCCCCCCCATTTGGTCTTTTAATCAGCAACAAATAAACACATATGCCTACAACAAAGGCTATATTAGAGGCAATAAATATACAGGGTTGAGACCAGAGCAAGAACAAACAGGATCACCTTATTGATCGCATTAACAATTATTCTAACAGCCATATTTAGAAAACATGCCTATTCATAGCTTCATGAGGTTAATTTCTCAATGATTTTTTTATTGCAGAGCCTAAAAGCATTAAGGGAAACAGTAGTTCCATTCATCATCCATTAGAGGGCTCTCCAGGTACTTCAGATGCGGTCTCCATCCCCCCTTTCTTCTCCAACTTCTCCTAACAGGCCTCTGCTATGACAACCAGTAAGTTCTGATTTATTGAAATCATGGCACAAAGCATTATGCACACTGGTTAAATTGACACAGGGAATTGGGAAGTCCATTTAAATTGAATGACAGAGGCAAAGCCGAGCAGTAATTGAAAGTGAGCTTGTCCATAAAACAGCTAATATACAGCATATGCAGCTGAGTATTTGTGTTTAAATGTTTACTTTCAGACAGCATGCCGTACAACTGGAACTATTTAGTAAGCATCTAAAATTATTGACCTGATTATGTAAAATATGATGGTTTGCACAATGACATTGGGTGTCTCTACCTAAACAAATCGCTCTGCTGCGGGGGGTTTCAATATTCAGGAGCCGGCGTGGCAGGCCAAAGGCAATTTCACAAATGGCCACACTCTTTAAATCTTTAAAGATGGAGGGCAGTCCAGATGGGACACACGTCTTGTTTTCATCAGATGACATGTATCTAACATGTCTTTGGGGAAGGTCCATATGTAGCTGAGCAAGGTGAAAAAATTTGTAAATTATGAGCAGAAGAGAATGTGGTCATTTATATTAAATATAAATGGTGATAGAAAATGAAGTTAAGGTTTGAAATTTGCCCTCAGAAGTAACATAATTGCCCTTTTTTCTGTGATAAAAATCTAAGTAAAAAGAATTTTGAATCCCTAATTCAATGTCTCAGATAACTGCATGCCTGCTCTGTCTGTTTTCAAATGATGATGTTGAGTTATTTCCCATCTAATGTCTTACTTGCATATTCCATCTTCAGGATCCTCCAGACCAAATCTCTCATCAAATGTGAGCTGGATCCTCATGCTGTTGGCTGCTACCAGTCTCCAGACCAACATGCTGTTCCTTGGATAGGTGTGTGGGAAGTCTGGGCTGTGGATCATTCCCTCTCCAGACACAGTTATGACCTTTTCCTGAATGGATTCTTGCACTCCTGAAATAAAAAACATTTCCTTTATTTTCATTTTTGATAATTCTGTTGAGAGTGGCAGATCAGGAAAAATAACAAAAAACCTCAGCTTCCACCATGCACAGACTCTTGGTGTTAACAACCAATAAACATTTTCAGACCACATTACGGACACAAAAATCCATTCCATTTTCTTCTGCCAGGACATGGAGGCAGCAGTCAAAGCAGAGATGCCCAGACTTTGCTATAAACACACATCTCCTCCAGGTATTCTGGGGGGACCCAGATTTTTTGGGGACCCAAAAATCAATGTATTATATTGGTAATGTCTTAAAGCACAAACCTATGAACAGGATGAAAAGGATGCATGATTTTCCAAATAATTTACAAATAAAAATAGCATCTATATGAATACAGCCCCATTACTCTGATACCACTCAGTAAAAGTGTATCCATTTGCTTCCAGAAGTCACCTTATTTTAACATTAAAAACTCAGTTTATAATCTATTACAAAAAAGAAATACAGAAGCCATGGTGACTCTGAGGTTTAATAACATAACATTACTGATCAAAGTCCACTATAAGGAACAAGCAAAATGTTGTGGAGAAGTTTAAAGTTTGGATAAGTTATAAAATATTACTTAATAGCAAAAACTCACTCTAAAAATAAACAGACACAAGGGCAAACATCCTGACATGGCTGACAGGAAGGTCATTTTATCTCTGGAGGAGCTGCTGGGATTCATTGCTCAGCTATGATATCTGTTAACAAAACAACCCTCTGAGATGATATAATAATACATTTTATTTTAAACGCCTTTAAAAACAAGATATATATTTATATAGACAGTATATATAGCCTCAGGCAGCTCAGAACCTAAATAAACACTAAGTTGCATAGTTTAATTATTAGCTGTTTTCATGTATATGCATTATTACAAAAACCACCAGCTACATAAATGAAACATGAAATCATGAGGGGTCTCAAAAAGCATATGATATAATCTGACTAGTAGCAGTTGGCTTTTAATTAGAAAGAGGAAGTTTGTCACTCAGTATGTCAAAATTTCTCGAAAAATAAAAGTTTGGACATTTCCTCCTGAGTGACAACAACGGTAGACTATCCCTTTTGCAATAGTATAGCACTTTGTTTATTGCCTTTCAGCCGTTGTTGCAAGAAATCACTGTAAAACAATGAACGTACAAGTTATATTGAAGCATGAAATCGAATGAAGGACACCAAAATTTTGACAATTGCTCCTGTCTCTGCTTTTTGGCTCATTTAGAATCAACCCCTGGCTGCTTTAGAATGGCTAGCATAGAGCATGTCCGATAATGTCCTTAAAACAACCTTAAACGTTCTTTTTTTAAAATATGCTACTCACCGTGTCGTCAGCGCTGTTCAATGACGTTCCAAAAAAAGTTTCGTGAAGAAAAAACGTTCCTGTAGTGTTTTATTTAGCATTTTGTAAATCCCATTGAGTTCTGTAGGAATAGTCAATATTCCGCTGCCACCGGAAACGGAAATGGGGCCTGTTTACACAGTTGTAGTCTTTTCGCTTCACTCTGCGTACTCCGACGTCGAGGTGCTAACGTCTCTGTTAAACACTTTAAAAAACTCTGAAAATGGAATACGAAAGGTGGATTCTTGATTCTCGACGTCGGAGTACACAGAGTGAAGCGAAAAGACTACAACTGTGTAAACAGGCCCCATTTCCGTTTCCGGTGGCAGCGGAATATTGACTATTCCTACAGAACTCAATGGGATTTACAAAATGCTAAATAAAACACTACAGGAACGTTTTTTCTTCACGAAACTTTTTTTGGAACGTCATTGAACAGCGCTGACGACACGGTGAGTAGCATATTTTAAAAAAAGAACGTTTAAGGTTGTTTTAAGGACATTATCGGACATGCTCTATGCTAGCCATTCTAAAGCAGCCAGGGGTTGATTCTAAATGAGCCAAAAAGCAGAGACAGGACCAATTGTCAAAATTTTGGTGTCCTTCATTCGATTTCATTAAAACTTGGATCTTATCCCCCTATGTTGGGAAAAGTGAAGGACATGAATTTCTAATTAAAGGTTCAGAGACAAAAGTACTTTGAAAGAGGTAGGACATTTATTAAAGATATTTGGTTACACCTGTTTATAAGAAATAGCAGCATGATTAGTTAGTTGAACTTTGAACACACCTCCCTAGGGGTGCCTATATGAATGCAAATGGTGCCGTAATTTCCTCTCATTAATAATACCTATTCCACAGCATATGTGTATTTCCTACTGTGTGTGAAAAACACATCTGAACTATTTTGTTAGGAGTAGTTTTTAGTGATTTTAAGATGTTTTTTTTATTTAATAAAGCAGTTATTACAAAAAATAAGATAAGATAACAATTCTTATAAGAGAAATCTGGTCAGTAAGTGATACATTTCCATTTAAATTACTAATTTTCTTCACTGACCTTTCCAAAAGTACTTTTATTTTAAGGACTCAAACCGGCCACATAACTTCATTGCATGTTGTTTTCATTCATATAATTGCTTATTGTGATATTAAAAAGTAGTAAACTTTTTTGTTTAGGTTTTCTTGGCGATAACTCCTTGTTAATTTGTTTTGTATCTCTGATGAATGTTTTGTATTCTCCCAGCAGTCTGGTACATTATGGTCACAAGAACTAGAGGTGTTAATGGATACTAATGAGAGAGTGTACCCGGAACATTTGACAGCATATTAATTTGGTGAGCAAACCTTTCCAACTACTGTTCAATAAATACATATTTTTTCCTCAAGATGCATATTGAGACTAGCCTCTCTTTAATTTCATATACACTTTGATGAAGTTGCATGAGAAAGGATTAAAAACCAGGCAGTTAAAGTTTTTGCACCTAGAACACCTATGCTTATTGTGCAAAAAAACAAATCTTTCCAAGCAGCACCGTTTTAATGGATGATAAGT
>JAGKQL010005432.1:0-11570 GCA_018398635.1 Cyprinodon brontotheroides
ATATACATAATTCATCTTTTCTTCAGTAGATAGTCACAGGCAAAAATTGCCTGCTTTAAATAAAACAAAGTTCTTTAATAAAAATATATGTTTTTTTCCTGAATTTTGATTGTTGTTATTTAAGAAGCGCCTATACTGGCTTTATTGTAACATACTTCTTAACTAACCACTGTTGACACCGTTATGTCTTTGGGGATCATATGAGATTGTTTTTCAAGAAGAATTCCTAGACCTTCATCTTGTTCTGTGGCCTTTTAAATTTGTCCTTGTAATAAACAATAGCAATAGATATGTCACACAAAAACATCATCTTGCATTTGATGAAGCTCAAGACAAGTTGTGCTCTTTCCAGTGGTTATAGTGTGGTTTTTTTATGTTGATAGAGAGGACTTGTGATGTGCTGTCATTTTTCTCCAGGCCCCAATTGGCAGTGCACTGCTGGATCTTGTACAAAATTGGTAACTTACCTTGTGAAGAGAAGGCTCACATGGAGCCGGGCCCCCAGTTGATGCACAGCATGTAATTATCACCTCTATCAGCTAACGGCTGGTGGTGGCCAAAAATGTAAATATAGATTCGGTACAATGACTGTCTATAAGTTTTTTTATGAGCAAAAGTGCAACTGACTTATAAAAATGGGCACAATATGCTTTACTTACAATTGTTATGGGAATGCTGTAGCTTGGAAATTTTCAATTTCAGACACAAACAGTCTCAGAATTCATTCTGACAGCACTAGATTAGGTTTTAGGAGACGTCCTGCAGTGCCTTTTATTAACATATGCTATCACTCTAGGGGTGCTCCCATTGCTTAGCAAAGCATCACAGACACTGGAAAAATTCCTTTACATATCAGCACAGCTTTATTCAGCTTCAGTTTCTTTTCTGTTTTGCATTTTTTTGTTTTGTTGGCCGTTTCTACTTGATAAGCAAACACTTTTTACTGTCCTGTAAGCTGATTCAGCTTCGATCTTTTATACAGCAAGGCTTGATTTCTGCTCTGTTCTGTAGGTTGACAGCCTCAATCTCAGAAGCCTGATGCTGATGTAAATGGGCAAAAACTCAGCTATGATCCCATTCATATAGAAATCTGTAATACAAATACTGTCCAGTTCTGTTTTACATCTGTTATATACAATGTAAAACAGGGTTATTTCTACATTGTACTGTACAAGCTGGATTCATAACACTGTTTAAATAAAACACATTTTTAGGTCTATTCTAATAGATTAGTTGCAAAAACCCAAATGCAACTGTGAAATGACAGCTATGGCCTTCCCTGTCACTAATAGGTGGTTGAAGATTATGATGTGTGTGCAGCTTGCAAACATCCTATTTAAAATCATCTCTATCAAAGCTTCCTGGAGAATTGAACATTTTTAATTGTGCAAGTGTGCACAGGTCTGTTTATGGATGAGACAGGAAATGTCTTGATGTTGAAAAATAATTTCAACTGTGTAGGACGAGTCATCCTACACAGTCGTCACTGAGGGCCGAAGGCAGTGACTGGCGCAACATGTCCAGCTCAAAAGCTTAATAAGGACTACAGAGACTTGTTAGTCAGAGATGAGGCTCTTGTGTGGTTCAGATCAGGGTGTTGCCCTTATGGTTCTTTACTAAACCCTGCCAGTTACAGCCACATTAAAACTTGAATCCTATAACCATTTTTAATTAGTCCTCGGAGCAAATCTAGCAGTGACATTCCTAATACAGTGATATGATTGTTCTATTGCAAGATTCTACAACTACACCACATAGAGATATGATGAACATGAAAATAATTGATTAGAAGTTAGCATTGACAAAAGTAAATATTCACCTCTGTCTATGTTTCCAGGGAGACAAAGTTATCAAGGTCCCCTCCTCTTTGGCAATGACAGACACAAAATTAATTAAAGTTCAGCTTCTCTAAGGAACATATTCTCTATAATAAGTAGCTCATTGCACTTCTGACATTTCAGCATGTCTCTGTGTCCTTATTTGTGTGGGTGTGTGTCAAGCATATTTTCATAGACAGGAGACCTTTCATTATAACAAGAAAAGAATCCAAAAGAAAAGTTTAGAAATAACTTGCTGACATTTGTTCAGGATAGCAGTGTAAGGAAGTTCAACATATCAATACAAACATATTGATAAAGATACAGCTATTATTCAAAGTGACAGTAAAATGTTGTAATCAATTAAAATCTTTCAAATGTTTTAAATGGCTATAATAAGGGAAAAACTGTGTACCAGTTTAAAGTTTTATTTTCACTTCACAGTGCATAGGAAAAAAGGTGAATGAATCAAATACATCGGACCCACACATGCATGAGTAGCAGCAGACTATTGGTGGGTGGTAGTCTGTCTGATGCTGCCTACAGGGTTCAGCAAGATTAATAGGATTACTTCACTTGAGAATAAGACAGGTTATGTCAAAGAGTTTTTGTTTGTTTGTTTGTTTTATCTTACACATAGTGAGAACTTTAACTTTGTCTTTACAGAAAAACAATACAAACCAAGTGAGAAAAGATTTTTGTTTTAACTTGGGTTTTCCTCTCCAGAGTCAAAATACCTACTTATGCAGGGTAAAAGAATGTTTAAAGCAAATGTAATGCAACTCATACGTAAACAACATCCGGAAAAAAGTCAGACATTGTAGTGTTGCCATAATTTTGCAAATTAATGATGGGAAAAAGTTATTGAGTTTTGATGAGTGTCTCACCAAAGTGACTGGAATTTTTGAATTACTGAGTCACTGACTCACTTAACGTCGACAATCTCAGTTGGACACTCCTCAGTGTTATCCATTGTAAATTAAAATGAAATTATTTGCTCTCCATTTATAGCATTTTTCACTCATTGGAAAATTCATTTTGCAAAAAGTAAAAAAAACAATTAACTGGACTTTGTAAAGCCCAACAACAGTACACCTTGCCTTTTCAGCCAAGCCAATAATTCCCTTTAACAATGCCCATTTCAGAGGCATAGACATGTATGGGGTATTGCATGCTAACAAAGAGGCCAAAGGACCCCCCCTTCCATGTTTTCTAAGCCAAAACAAGGCTTTGCTTTTGGTCTACTCTAGCAAGCGTCGAACTCAACGCCATTTTTGACATTTTGAATTGAAAAAGCTTCCTGGATGGCCTAAACATCTTCAAACATGGAAAAAAGTCCAGTGGGTTTTTTTTTTTACTATTTTGGAATGACTATACCATGGATGACTAAGAATCTTCACCAGAAAATTTGTTTTCTACACTGAAGCATTGAAACAGTAGTGATTCCCAATCTGACACTGATATTTATCTCTTTAAAAAAATTAGTTCTGCATGTGGGTCAGATCTCTGTCTAAAAAAAAAAAACAATCTATGAAGAGCAGAGAAAGTAGTAGAAAGTATTAAAATATCGTCTGAGTAATGGGCTCCTACACTGCTTATTGTACAATGCCGTAATCTGGATCCCAGGTTAATATTTGGTTTCAGATTAGGATATCCCTATTTTAAAATCTTTAAATGAGAATACCGGAGAGCAGATCTTAAAACAGTCCTACATTTTAAACACAAAAATCTTTTGATCACTTGAATTGCAGTGTTGTACCTTAATGCTTCAGTGAGTGAGTGGGCTTGACATCTTGCCCAAACAGCAGGTATAGTCACCTGTGCTCCTGCTCAAACCGCCCTGGTTGTATTTCTGTAGGAGTTCAAATTAGCTTCACAGTTCAACGGTCAGGGCATGTTCAATGACTCGTGTCCACTGCCCTGCTGGCTTAAACTAAAAGATCACAAGCTGTCACAAGTGTTCACATGGGGATTTGTTTTTAGAGTTGGTGAGTCAAGGGAACAGCAATAATCTTTGCAGCACTAAAATGGGATACTAAAGGAGGGGGAGTGAGGAAAGTGGGAACTTGCAAAAAGATGGGGAAAAATGTAAATTTCAAACTCTGATTCCTGCTGTTACCATCAGTAATTGCATTTAAACAAAAATGCAAAAAACATAAATCCCATTACATACTCATCAGTTAATGGGAAATCAACAGAAGAACACTAGTGGTTACACCGATAAAATTTATCGAACCTATAACTAAATTTTCTTGGTAAAGTAATTGGTTATTTAAATGTCCACACAAATCAGATATACTGTATAAAGTGCAATGTTTGTGCCCAAAAAATGAACATATTCCAGTTTATTATCACCTACTAAATTAATCCACAATGCTTGGAACTCATACAAAAACAAGACATAAAGACATTTTTTTGTGTGTGTTTGCAAATGTGTGTGCTAGATTCGGCCAAACATTTTTGGATCTAACTGTCAGCAACAAATAAAGATAACGACTTGCAATCAATTTGGAGAACAGCTATGCATCACTCTTTGACATTAGAACAGTATCAATAACATAAATAAAATGTCTGAGAGTAAGCTGTCATAGAAAACACAGGACTACCTTACAAATAAAGCTAATGAGCAAACAACTTCAGTTAAAGATCCAAATATACCCTGATAAAGTAAAGAGGCAGCAACAAATTCTCTTAAATGAATGGAAGTTTGCAAGAGAGAAATCCCACAAGCCCTACAGGAACTCATTAGGAGATACAGGATCGATTGCCGGATTGTTAGATGGAACAGGAGAAAGCGCTGGACTGGCTCCTTTACCACCAACTTGATTGACTTTTCATCTCTTTTTTTTTTTTTTTACTTCTGGTACCTTTTCTTCACCTTAACACACAGTCCTTCTCCCATCTTCTTAAAGCTTTGGCCATTCATCCGCTTGATAAACCAGCTTTGTGGTTTTCAGTGCATCTGTTGTTACAGGAAGTGTGCACAACAGAGAAGCATTCATGTACAGAGAGTGATTTTAACTATGTTTACCCTTGCCAATTCCTGCGGCTATAAAAGAAAGTCTTTCAGTAAAAAACTCAAGTGTACCTTCAGGTTGGAAGCATATATTGTTGGCCAAGTTTTATATTTTAACCTTTATTTAACCCAGAAAGTTAGCTATTTAAAGGTAGACCTGGTAACAAAAAAAAAACCTCAATCAATCCATAGAATTTCGTTCAGTTGAAAATAATAAAAACACACATGCACACACACACCCCAGACACACTAATATCTATCTATATATATATATATATATATATATATATATAATAAATATATATATAAAATATGTATACTACACACACACCGATTTTTTTTCCCTTTGTAAAAAGAAAACATTTTCTTGTACGAGGACTTGAAAACGAAAAAAGGTTAACCAATATTTTATAACAAACACAATTTTAAAGAGACTTAAGTAGTGTGCATACCATGTCTTACTCTTAAGGTGCCTTCAGACCAAGTTCAGAGTCCACGGCAAGGCCATTGGGTTTATATATATAAAGTGTACCTTCGAAAACTGTGCAGCGATGGGCAAAAGGCGGCCAGCGGCATTCACTGCTCCGCTCTCAACTCCTGCTACTTGAGTTGACCACTGAATTTGAAAAGTCTGAACTTTTCTTTTATGAAATGAAAGTCACAAAAACCAGTCAGGGACTAGTTTTACAGTAGTTGTGACGTACGTTAAAGAAGTGTAACCAAGGCAAAGCTTTTCTCAGTTAAAATGGAATATAGAAAAAATAATGTTAACAACGGTCGAAATAAGGAATGTTCTATAGAGATTTTAAGTGGGTTTAAAAGAAGCCATTTTAATTTAGCAGAAGGAGTGCTTGTCTTCTCCTCTTACATTCAGCATAGAAACCCAGTCTGTTGCTGTCCCCTCCCTTCCGAGGTTGTTGTCTTCATGGGTTGATTTACAAGGAACCAACAAATTCGACCATCATCCAGATGCAGCTCTGGATGTTCTGGATGAGCCAAAGTCGACTGCATTCTGTGAAGTTAAGTTTCACCTGCACTTTTATCATGAAATGCAGGCAGCATGATCTTGACAGGAAATGCTATGTGGTTGCCAAGGGGAAAAAGCAGGTCCAAATTGAAGTATCCAGGGGGGTGTTCGATTCCAGCGGCTTTGTCCTTTCAAGGACCTGGTATACCTGGATTTGGTCCTCAGATGTCCATGATAAAAAGGAGGTTATTGGCTGTGGGTTCAAGTTTGGCTATGGATTCAAACAGGTCCAGCCTTTTGTTAGATATTAAATCGGGTTTCACTGTTGCTATGTATGTGCCTCGGCGGCCACCGTACCCCTGTGTTACGTAGGGGATTGTTTCTCCCTGTATCCTGCCAGTTCTATTCAGTAAAGCGGACCGCAACCTCCATATTACCCGTCTCCTCGTTATTGAACCGACCCGGATAAATACATGACAATTGGCGACGAGGATGCGTCTGACCTCACGTGTAGTGTTTTTTTTTTTTGGGGGCAAATAGCCGTTTTGTTTTCAAGTCATGTGCGTAGTTGGCTGTTTCTGTGCTAAATGAGCAGCACCTCCTCGGATGAAAGCGCGGAAGGAAGCGCCGAAAGTTTAGCACTGCTGGGGCAACAGAGAAGCGACGCCGAACGGGAAAGTTCATTTCAACCGACCGTCAACGGACAGATAGACGGCAAGCAACGCGGAGAAACTCCTTCTATGATGGCGGGTGTTGTGGGGGACATTGGACCGTTTGATGACACGGTGGAGCAATGGAGCGCCTACACGGAGCGTTTTGAATTCTTCGTTCTAGCCAATGGGATCAGCGCAGAGAAAAAGGTAGCCACCTTTCTTACTGTAATGGGCGCAAAGACTTTCAATGTTTTTCGGGCACTGGCACAGCCCAAGAAGCCAGGAGAATTCACATATGAAGCTATTGTTAAAACTCTAAGTGACCATTTCTCACCCAGGCCATTGATGATTGCTGAACGTTTCAGATTTTATAAACGTAATCAGGAGGAGGGTGAGACAGTGACGATGTTTGTAGCTGCGCTCAGGAAATTAGCAGAGCACTGTGAATTTTCAGAAGACACGCTTAAGGATGCAATTCGTGACAGGCTGGTTTGTGGACTGCGCAGCGAGGCCACTCAGAGAAAACTGCTGACTGAGGACAAATTAACTCTAAAAAAAGCAATTGAAATCAGTGTGTCAATGGAATTGGCTGCAAAGGAGGCACATCAGCTGAGTGCATCCACAGCTAAAGTGCTGAAGATTGCAGGTGCAGAGGACAGCACGCCAACAAGGCCATGTTACCGCTGCGGCCAAACAGGGCACATGGCAGCAGAGTGCTGGTGTAAGGAACTAGACTGCCATGCCTGTGGAAAAAAAGGTCACATTGAAAAGGCTTGTCGCAGTAAGAAAAAAGGGACTAGTTCAACGTACAGAAGCACAGACAAATGCAGGAGAGCCGCTACACATAAAAAAACGGTCCATGTGATGAAAAAGGAAATTGACACCAGCGAATCTACAGATGATGAGGAGGTGCCCCTCCACATTCTGTCGCTAGCTGGAGGGTCTGACAGCTACTGGACAACACCAATGCTGGAAGGTAAACCAGTACGGATGGAAATTGACACCGGGGCAGCAGTGTCGCTAGTTTCAGAGACGGTGTACAAGGAACACTTAAACCACTTACCAATCCAACAAGCACGGGTGGTGCTGAAGACCTACACAGGGGAGGCAGTGGCTGTGAAGGGCCTGGTCAATGTTAAGGTGGAGTTAAATGGACAACGCGTAAAGCTGCCCCTATACGTTGTTCGTGGCAACTACCCGTCCCTGCTAGGCCGCTCGTGGATGGATAAGGTGCGGATTGACTGGCCTACTGTCCGCATGCTTAGTCAAGGTGAGACCGCCCTAGAAGCTGTCTTAAAGAAACACAGCGAACTTTTCACTGAGGGATTAGGACACATGAAAAGTATCACTGCAAAGTTAACCCTAAAACCAGGCAGCATCCCCAAATTCATCAAGGCAAGGCCGGTCCCATATGCACTGCGTCCGAAAGTAGAAAAAGAGCTGGACAATCTGGTGAATAGTGGGGTGCTCGAACCTGTGCTTGTCAGTGACTGGGCTACCCCAATTGTGCCCGTCCTTAAGAAAAACGGCAGTCTACGAATTTGCGGCGATTTCAAAGTGACTGTTAACCCAGCCTTGCAAAATGAACACTATCCGCTGCCCCTAATTGAAGACCTGTTTGCAGGTCTAGCAAATGGCAAACAGTTTAGTAAAATTGACTTGAACCAGGCCTACCTACAGATGCCGGTGGACCCCGAGTCCAAAGAGTTACTGACAGTCAGCACACACAAGGGCCTTTTTCGGTACCGCCGTTTGGCTTTTGGCATAACATCGGCCCCTGCACTCTTCCAAAAGGCCATGGATCAGATTCTGGTGGGCCTCCCAGGGGTGCAGTGTTACTTGGACGATATCCTTATAACGGGGAGGGACAACGCCGATCATCTTCACAACCTGGACATGACACTACAGAGGCTGAGGGAACACGGACTGAAAGTCCGCAAGGAGAAATGTGAGTTTTTTCAGTCCTCCATTGAGTACCTAGGTCACGTGATCGATGATAAAGGTCTACACAAGGCCCCCTCCAAGACCAAAGCCATTTTGGAAGCCCCAGCACCACAAAACGTCAACCAGTTACGCTCATACCTGGGGCTCCTGAACTACTATGGTCGGTTCATCCCCAATCTCTCCACCTTATTGAAGCCCCTCCACGAGCTACTGAGGCACGGTAAGAAATGGGAGTGGTCAGAGGCTTGCCAGATAGCTTTCACCAGCTCGAAGAAAGCCCTGCTGAACTCGGAGGTGCTTACACATTTCAACCCTGCACTGCCACTTCAGTTGGCCTGCGACGCATCCCCCTATGGAGTTGGCGCGGTGGTCTCACACATCATGCCGGACGGCACGGATAAACCCATCGCTTTCGCCTCTAAGACCCTTAATAAGGCTGAATGTAACTATGCACAGATCGAGCGGGAGGCACTGAGCATCGTGTTTGGAATAAGGAAATTCCACCAGTACCTTTTTGGAAGGAGATTTACGCTTCTAACTGACCACAAACCACTGACAGCCCTGCTGGGGCCACACGCGGGCATTCCACCATTGGCCGCAAGCAGAATGCAGAGATGGGCCCTGCTGCTCTCAGGCCATGATTATGACATTAAGTACCGCCGATCCGAATTGCATGGTAATGCGGATGGCCTCTCCCGCTTACCGCTCCGCGTAGCAAAGCCAATGACCCAACCAAGCGACATCTTCTACTTCCAGCACGTGAGCGACACCCCTGTCACTGCTAAACAGGTGCGACGTGCCACCCGAAACGATCCGGTGTTATCAGCTGTAATGGATGCCATCATAAAAGGCAGGAGAATCCCAAGCACGCCTGACATCAAACCATATTTGGTCAGGCAACAAGAGCTTTCTGCACAGTTGGGGTGTTTGCTGTGGGGCAGAAGCAACATCATTACACCTTCTCTGGCGGGCCCACGTGCTGAAACAACTCCACGGCCGGGCACTCTTCGGTGGCGTATTAGTAGCGTGATGAAGGAGCTGGGTCCAAGCAGCTTATTTTTTGGTGGCCGGGGCTAGACCATATTATCGGGAGGGACTCTGGTGGAGGCCGCTGTACTGCCTGCCAAATCTGGAAGTGGGAAACGCGACTTTAAAACTTGTGCGCGCGCAGTAGTTCATCCATGGGAATGGCCCATGGAGCCGTAAGCAGCGCATACACATTGACTTTGGCGGACCATTCAAGAGCCAGAATGTTGCTGGTGGTGGTGGACGCTCACAGCAAAATGGGCCAGACGCGGGCCATCATGCGCTCTACAAACTTCACCAGGAAAACCATTGAGCCGCCTGGAGTGAATGTTCAGGAAATGGTATGGAATACCGGAACAGCTAAGTGAGCGAAGAACGGACCCCAATTTGTCGCAGAAGAGATGGAGGCCTTCCTCAAGATGAATGGAATTCAACACATTAAAGCGGCACCCGCCTCATTGGCCCACCAATGGACTGGCGGAGAGATTCGTACAAACCTTGAAGCACAGACTAAAGGCTTCAGTGTTCCAAGGTTCCCTTCATCAGCGACTGTACAAGTTTCCTCGTTGATCTACCAAAACACACCACATTAGGCACCACTCAAGCGTCGCTCGCTGAATCCCTCCTGAAAAAGAGCGCTATGCACTTAATTGGATTGTATTTACGGCCGCGAGCTCGGCGTGGAGCCTCTAAACCCTGGTCTCCGGAGCGGAGTCGAAGCTATGAGTAGAGCTAAAGAGGGTGTAGGCAATAATTATTTTAAATTTTCACATAAGTGACCCGGTCCTAGCTTCGCCAGTAACTACCCAGGTCCCAGGTGGGTGCCAGCGAAGGTAGTGGCCATTACCGGGCCGCTGTCATACCAAGTACGCACCAACGATGACTTAGTGTGGCGTCGTCATACGGACCAACTGCTGGCCAGCAAAGGCCCTGCCCCGGAACCAATGGGTTCCCCCCTGCAAGATATCTCCGACGGGGCAGACGCGGTGGAGGACCAGGCCGCCCCTGACACCCTGTCAACCACCCTTCAAGAGGACAACGTCACAGACCAGGTTCCCCAGCCCCCATTGACAACAGATTCAGCGCCACCGTCGTCTCCGGTGACCCACCACCCTCACCGGTATCCCACGCGGGAGCGACAGCCTCCTGACCGCCTGAACTTGTAGTTGATGGACTTTCATATCCTTTTTTTTCTTGTGGTTTGGAAATTTTGAAGTTAGGTGTTATCCCCTGTTGGGGGTACGTTATCTTATTCTGGGGTTAGTGTTACTAAATAGAGGGGGAGGAAATGTTAGATATTAAATCGGGTTTCACTGTTGCTATGTATGTGCCTCGGCGGCCACCGTACCCCTGTGTTACGTAGGGGATTGTTTCTCCCTGTATCCTGCCAGTTCTATTCAGTAAAGCGGACCGCAACCTCCATATTACCCGTCTCCTCGTTATTGAACCGACCCGGATAAATACATGACACCTTTCACTGCCCTATGCTCTGTCGCCTAGCAACATTGACAGTGACACACAGAGCAGGCAAAGATGGGGGGATAGTTGACTTCTGGATGACCTAAAAAACGACTGAAACAAAAGTGGCACAAATCATCTTAATTTTTATTTTCATTTTTAGAAATGATTAATTTAACTGCACAAACTGGCACTAAGGTAGCACTAACCATCCAGTCTATTTGCTGAGTTTTTTTCACATGGGTTGGGCATTCTTTTAGGGATCCAAGCTGTAAACAGTACATCTGAAATGCAGAACGATTAGCTCTTTGCAGACACCGCACTTGGTCTGAATTCACCTTTACACCTGAACAAAGTTCATGTCTTTTAGTCAGCACATCTTCAGGACAAATGTCATTGTAACTTTACACACCTCATCTAGATAAATAGCAAGTGATGTGAATTTTAGCAAGTGACAGGGCCCTTACACTAATGCATCTGAGTGAAGAGCCTTGTAGCACCTCTTTTACGACAGCTTTTACCAAAGACATAGCTTTTATGACTGAAAACATCACAAAATATCTTTTTTTTTCCATTCAACAATAGACATGTTTTTTTTCCCCTTTTAAATGACAAAATGTGTGCATCCACTGATCAAACAGGCGACATGTCTTACATTTTCACATGCTGGGGCTAGATTACTCCAAGTT
>JAGKQL010005433.1:0-11540 GCA_018398635.1 Cyprinodon brontotheroides
ATGGGAAACTGCAGTTCAGCTTCTAAGTGAGAAAACTTCTCCACAAAAGTATCTCGGACTTTTTGTGTGTTTCTTGTTCTTCTCATTGCAGTTCTTCCATGTGGCCAGATTCATTGAGTTCTTGATCTATGGTTGTCCTTTCCACTGGTTTTCCACTTACACTACGATCTCTGTGGCTCCAAAGTTAGAG
The DNA here is from genome assembly GCA_018398635.1 of Cyprinodon brontotheroides. Classification (NCBI taxonomy): domain Eukaryota; kingdom Metazoa; phylum Chordata; class Actinopteri; order Cyprinodontiformes; family Cyprinodontidae; genus Cyprinodon; species Cyprinodon brontotheroides. The sequence goes on from JAGKQL010005433.1 coordinate 191, forward strand.
TGGGATCTTTGGCTTCTGTGCTTTACACTTTTCTTTCCCAACCAGTTGGTTTTTGGCTGACATCCTTGTCTTGCTAGGTTTGGACATGTGCTATAATATAATATAATATAATGGATGATTATTGCGGAACTTCAATATTCTCCTTTCTTTGTCTTAGATAATATGGTTTGGGTAGAGTACCCAAAACCAAAATGTACTTAAAAGGTATAGTGGAGGATTCTCTTTTTCCTGTGGATCATCAAAATAAGTGGTCACTCCCTAATTGTCAATCATTCTGGTGATATGTTTTATGTAAGGCCCTCCTAGGTTGCTCGTCCCCAGGTTTTCACTTACCAGTGGTGTGAGTCTGACATAGTGGAAAAATTGCAAATCTTCTTTTGCAAAGTAAGCTTGTATAAGCGATGCAAACAACATCTTTTAAACAGGGCGAGCACGAGGACAAATGTGCTCGTGCATACTCTCGCACGCGTTTAAAAGGTGCTCCCTCTCGGATGTAGGTACACGGTTCTGCATGTACATTTTTTGTGTAGAGAGGCTGGGTCTTTTCAAAATTCGCAAAAATCCCCCACTATAGCTTTAATAATAACTTGAGGAAAAGTTAAAAAGTATAATTTAAAGAAATTACTAAAGTAAATGTAAAAACAAGTATTTGGTAAAAACTGAATAACTGATCTACCCATGATTATAATACCTGATTTAATATATTTTGAGTTATTAAACTTAAAAAATCAATAGTTACAGTATGTAAGAATAGGTTAACTTAAAATATACTTTTTACCGTATTTTCACTTAGCCTCCAAATTACATGGCAGACTTAGCAGACTGAAAAAAAAAATAACATTTAAACATTAAGCCTTGAAAATAAAAAATAAAAAAGTTTGTCTATCAGTGGTGCAGATTTGTTTAAAGGAAGCTTGTTTTCATTAAATGAAGTTACTCACAATGGATGAGGTAACCAGAAATTTTACTCAAGTAAGAGTAGTGATACTATTTTTACTCAAGTAAATGTAAAAAGTACAATGCTGTAAAACTACTCCTAAAAGTACATTCTTTAAGCTACACAAGTAAATATAACTAGCTACTACACACATCTGCTCATGACCAAGTTTGTTTTCCAACAAACCTCTGGTGAGATTTACCTACAATCCATTCTCTGTTTAGTAGTCTGAAATTATTTATATATCTATATGAACTCTCTTTAAGAAAGTCTGAAACATCAATAGGTACACCAATAGAGTATGTTGAAACAAATACAAACGTTTGCATAAAACTGGATGATAAGTTCTCCTTTAAATCATTCCAAAAAAGTAATAAGAAAAAAAACACTGGACTTTGTTTTCAAGTTTGAAGATGTTTCCCTTCCCATCCAGGAAGCTTTTCCAATTCAAAGTCAGGAATAGCATTGAGTCCAACAAGTCCTTGTTTTTGCTTAGAAAACATGCAGATTGAAACGGAGGAACGACTCCACCCTTTGGAATGGGGGTCCTTTAAATCACATTTGAAAACATGTGATAAAGAAATTAATAATAACTAGAATTAGATCATGATTTTCCTTCAGTGCAAGGACATATTTTGTTTTAGTGACTTTTCTTGTCTCTGATGGATTGTTGTGATGGTATGTTAGATCACATATCAGACATGGGCAATGTGGAGTCAACAAGTCATCTCCAGTCATGTATTTAATCTACCCAGCCAATTAACCAGGTGAGTCCAATCTGCACAGGTTAATCTTCACGGTGAAGATTGGACTTCACCTGCTTCAGTGCATGGGTAGAACAAATACATGACATGGAGATGCTTTACCTCGTTAATCTGGCCACTTTGCCCATGTTCAAGGAATACATATGTTGCACATGCTGTTCCCATCATGGAGCACAAAGGTTCATTACAGGATATGGAATTCATACTTATATTCTTGGATAAACTGGACCCTGCTATCGATCAGCAGACTAATGCATCTGCACATTTTTTATCTGCTGTTCTTGGACTATTAGTACCGTACCTAAACTCATATCTTTCACTAAGACAATCCAGCTATAGACTTCGCTCTCAGGACTTCCTGCCATCTGTGACACAATAAAGGACAGGAAATAAAAAGGGTTTTCCTACTCTGCCTCACTAACATGGCATACTCTAATGTTGGATCTGAAATGGATTTCTTTAGGGCAATTTACATTTCTTTTAAGAGAAAAAATCTCACTTGCAACTTGCTCCTGTTTTATCTCAGCTTTTTAAATGTATTTAATTACTCTTTGTACTGCATTTCTAAAAAAATGTTTTTTGTTTCATTTCAACAAACAGGCACTTTTGAAAATGAGATAGGATAGTGTATCTTAATGACATGATTTGTACAAGTAAAGGTTAAATAAATACAAAAAAAATTACAGGGAAATCAATTCAGTTGGACTGTTAATCTCTTTTACAAGGGAGTTTAAGGTTGTGATTGCACCATGATCAAATATGAAATGATTACTGTATATGGAATTAAACAAGATATTTAAAGCATGTCGCCTCCCACGCTTTTCCCAAAACGTAGGCCAAGTCCAGACACAAAACTCAGCAGGAAATCTGAAATCTTCCAACAATAACAAAATGTTTAACATTAGATTCCGTAAAAAAACAAATAAAAAAAAACAAAAAGAAATTAGACACAAGGAAAGGAATAATTCAAGGGTTGGAAGGCCAAGAAGAATTTATCAGCATTACAATATACTGTGATAAAAACACCAATATGAAAAAAAAATCACAGAGCCTGTATGTTAACTCATTGATATATGGACATAATAAGAAGAAAACAAAGTCCCTGTCCAAGCAACAGACAGAGAAATCATTAGATGGTTTACTGCTGGACCATGCACACAATTGTTAAAGACATTGAAACCACAGTGAATGGTAGAGCATGGTTGTCTATGCTGAAGTACTGACAAAGTGGAGAGTGTAAAATGTGAGCAGAGCAACGTGTGGGTTCCCCATGGACAGCAAATTTAAGGAAAATAGTCAATAATAAAAAATTAGTAAATGAAAATGTCATCTGCCATCTCTGTCAGTGTAAAATAAAGGCAGCAGTAAAATAATTTGTGATTGCTAATAAATTTCACCAAAAAAAGTGTGAATTTTGAAATCAACACACTTGAAAAAAGTTTCCCAAATGGTCTAAAAGGATTACCGGTTATAAATTCCATCCAGTTGTTAATTTTGCAGCAATATATCACTCTGGACATGTATGCAGCAATAAGGGAGAGGAAACTATTTTTTAAAGCCCCAACAAAACCTGGATCAGTGTGAATGGTCATCAGTAGCTGCTTTAGAGGCTAAAAGAGAAACACAAATAAACAGAGAAGCATTGAGCTAGTTGTAAAATCTTAAATATACAAGCTGTGCAGTAATACAAAACTGCACAAGGAGAAAGTATTAACTAATCAAGAGAGAGTTAAATGTTTCACCTATAAAATATGAAATCATTAGCAGCCCTTATTGTACAACTGCTATCATTTTAGGGAGCGCATAGAAACACATAATGAACTCAGGATTATCTTGCTTATAAAATAAAAGATAATATTATTATTAAAGAAAAGGTTATTAAAGCAGGGGAAGTCAAGTTCCTGATGAGTTTTATTTTATGCCTCTGCAAACAGAGACTTTAGGAGGTTGATTGAGCCGTCTCCAGAAAAGATTTGCAACATAGGGCAAAACTCAAAGTGCAGATGGAAGAAAAATAAATGAGGAAAAATAAGGGGAACACACACACACACATATATATATCGCTTTATTGCATATATATATATATATATATATATATATATATATATATATATATATATATATATATATATATATATATATATATATATATATATATACTAGCAGTATATATATATATATATTTTTTTTTTTTACATTTAATCCTTACATATATGTTTCAGCTAATTCAGATGACCCATGCAATAAAAAAATGTTTACCAGTATAACAAACATATGACGTAATATGGCCAAAAATATACTTTTTCAAATCTTTCCTCAATATTTACTTCAACACTGCAAAAAAATGAAATCCAAATGAGTCATTTTTTCTTCAAATAAGTTTTTCCTTGAATTGAGGAGATAAGTGAGACAATGGAACAAGACAATTTACATGTAAAATAAGAAAAAAACAACTGCCTTGTCTTATTTCAAGTGCATATTATCTAATTATCTTATTCTAGTAATAAAAATAGTCATTCCACTGGCAAATCATCTTATTTATCTGCTAAAATTAAGGCTAAATACACTCAATTTAAGAAATGTTATTTACTTATTTCTAGATTGTTTTGCAGTGAAATGATAACAGGGGTTTAGACTCCCCACAACTCCAGAAAGTTATTTGTGGCAACTATATCAAAATACTTCCTGCTGCTTTGTTCATTTTACCTCTTTCTCAATGGGTTGTTCCTCACAAAGATGATTTTTCCTTCTGATCCCTTTAAAAATTAATTTCAGTGTTGTTGCTTATCTTTTTGTTGCTTATTTTTGTAAGGTTGGACATGATTCTTATTACTAACTGTAAATTTTAGACCTAAACTGAATGCTGGAAAGGTGACAAAAAGGCTTAAAGGATCTAGTTTTGTTTTTGCATAATTTAGGAGCCATTTATATTGTTTTCTCTGTCATGATTTACTAAATTTCAGTTGAAATATTTCAAACACCCCTTTAAAACCTGTGTGCCTTGCAAATGACTATTATATTGACTTTTATTAATGGATTGGGAATTAATTAATTTAAAAAGTAAAATCTAGAGTTGCTTTTGGCATCGTTTTGAAAATTGCTGTGATGACTAATATTTTCTAAACGCAAGTCACTCAATGTCATTGTCACTAACCGTAAAAGTGGAGCCAAAAGGACATTAAGTGGTCGATTTATGGCCCCTATATATCTGAGTGCTAAAACCTTGTGAAGTCTCTCCTGGCACTGTAAGGTTTTGCTTTCTCTGCCTCGCTCTGCTGGTTTTTTTCCCCCTGTTTCTTCAGAATGCCTACATTTCCCCTTTCCTTTATTTTCATTGGCATTTAAAGAGCACGGTGCACTGTTCAATGTACTCATTCAATACTGAACTTTTCAACACGGACACATTAGAACACAAACGCATGTACACACATAGAGAAAGAAAAGCAGCTACGGCTTGCAGAGAGCAGACCCTCTCTGCTGTTCTGGGACCTTGGAAGGCCAGGAAGTTGCAGGCATGCACCGTGTCTCTGAAAGCAGTTCTCCCCCCTATCTGTGCTAGTTATTGTAGCAGGGCATTAATTGATCACCTTGGTTTTTATACCCTTTTGTGAAGTGGGTTCAGGCTGGGCGTTATGGAGGTTGGCGAAACCTATTCAGACCCTCCTCATTGGCTGAAACACAGCAGTAAAGCAATCACTTTCTCTATCTTTGTTGCTCAAAATCTCACTTTCCTATTGGAATTGGCCATCTCTTTGGGTTTTTGTGGCATTATATATATATTTTTATGTCCCATTTGATTGGTTTTTACTTTTGTTCCTTCATATGTTTATTTTTAATATATTTCTCCACTTTAAGATCAATAAAGTCAATCAATCAATTTTCTTATTTTTCTATGTAATAATAAAATATATTATGTTCCTTAGAAAACTATTCTCCATGAATCCAAATAAAAATATTTGAGAACTTATTAAAAGTTATTTTGACTCTTTCTAAAGAAATCTCTTTTTCTATACAGATCTTCATCTTACTAATCAATCACCCCCAGTTCTAGTTTTAAATCTGCTTAATCTACTCACACCCCTACACTTTTCTATATTTTGTCACCTTACAGACTCAATTTTTAAAGTATTTTCTTTGTGATTTTATGTGATAGACCAACAAAGAGAGGAGCTTAACTGTTAAGTGGTGGGAAAATAATAATAATAATTATATATGTACTGTATATATATATATAAATATTCATTATAATCAATTGCCTTCTGATGTCATTGAATTCAACAAACAGTCAATTAGTATATAATTTTTTCACTGTTATTTTGTGAAGGCTTCAGAGGTTTGTTAGAGAACATTAGGGAATGAATAGCGTGATTACAATCAAGGGACAGCGTAGAAAAGCCAGGAATAAAGATCTGGAGAAGTTCAAAGCAGAGATAAGTAAAAAAAAAAAAACACCCTGAGCTTTGAAGCAAAAGCAGCAAAGAAAGAAGCAAAATAGCATCAGTCTAAACTGAAAATGGGGCGAAGAGGAACAAGGAATAAAACGGGAGCTAAGACGCCCACATTTGCTGTTATGTAAAACAAAGTGGTGGCAGTATAATGCTGTGGGGATAATTTTCTTCAGCAGGTACAAGAAAATCTGGAAAAAATGTGTAAGGGTTGAATTCAGGGCAATTTTGAGGTAAAATATGTTAAAATAAGTCTTGAAACTTAGTAAAAGGTTAACTTTAAACCAGCACTGTCCACATTTAGATAATCAGTTGTTTAGATTGAAGCAGCTTCATATGTTGTCGAACAAGGTTCACGTCCAAATCTATGGAGTGGCAAGACTTTTAAATTGATACTCACTTTAAATTGATTCTGGAGCTGGAGGTATTTTGTAAAACAATATTAAGGTTATAAGGAAAACTGGTAGTGATGTACACAAAAATACTTGAACCTGTATGAGTGAAAAGTATGGGTAAGGGTCTGAAATCCTAAGTACAAAGCTGGAAAACTATTTTTGCTTTTCATTTTATAAATATGTACCCATTGCAATGATCTATCACAAACACCCCCGAAAGAGAGGTTCAAATGGAAATGTTCATTAATTTTTTATCCATGTGTTATGGAATACATTCAAATTTGGATTATTTATCTAGTTTAAGTTTAAATTTTAGATTTCATGCAAAAATGTTAAAAATACAGAAGTGCATACATTTTCCATCTCCACTGAATAGACTTTAAAAAAAAAGCATCAAAATAGAAAAGTATGCTTTTTGGACCTACATTATATGAATCATGAATGGAAGCTGTTGTGCAGCTCCAGTTTATGTTCTGCATTTTAATTGGATTAAACTGTGACAAGATCATGAAACTTTATGTACACACTTGCAGCTATGTTCCACTAATTAAACCTTTAGCACATTTTTTTCCCTTATTAAAAACCCAGTGTTAACTGTGTAGCTATCAGAATGTTCTTTAACACCACAGTGTGGGGATCAAATCATAAAAGAAAAAAAAATGTGAACATTACTCAATTTAACACAGATCTCTGCTCTGGCTTCCTTCTCTCTTTTTTCCTGCAAACAGACACACACACACACATGAACAAAGACAGACAGAGCAACAGCTCACGCAGATGGTTTTGTATTCACATCTGGCAACAGCTGGGAGTTGCGAGCAACATCTGTTCCATTGTAGGTGGAAACAGAGTGGGTTGTTGCTGCTTTAATATTGACCTTCTTGTACATATTTTCACTCTTGAATCAACTTTAGGAAAAGCAGTGTTTAAAAATTCCTAATATGTCAAGGGCCTGATGTGGGATTTTCAGAAAGGAAATATTTTCTAAAATCTTGTACTTGCATTGTTATTTCAGTAATTTTTTTTTCTTTGCATTTTGCAAAGCTTCCTTTAGTTTAAAGATTTCGTTTTTACAACCAGACCTTCTTTTAATAAACTTGGATGGTAATTTTTTCCACATACAGCTCAATCTCAGTAACAAAGGAAACAGTGAAAACGTTAATTCACTTTTTACAATTAAAACATTACAAATTAATTATACACAACAGTATGTTTATTACATTTTCCAAATTTAGCTTCTTAAAAGAATTAAAATTATTTTCAAATAACTCAGAATGGTATGTTATGACCTTCATAAGACTGCTGGCCTCTCAGTCGTCAGTGACAAACTCCACAAGGAATATACGGAAAGGAAAAAAGTGTGGAAAAAACATCCCTTTAAGTGATGTTTTGGGAAATCTTGTCTTCAGCTGTTATTTCATTTATCCAAAAGTCACTGTTGCTACCAGGAAATGTTAGAGTTTGATCTAAACTCCATTGAGAAACTATGGACTATTGTCAAAAGGAAGGGAGATACCAGATCAAGCAATTTACACAAACTAAAGGCTACAGTAAAAAAAAAAGCTGCCCTTTTATAAACACTTAGAAATGACAAAGGTTGATTTTTTCCTTAAAACTTCCCATTTATGCAGCAATAATAACGAAATAAGCAAAAACAGGTATACATTGTCTGTTAGTCATATAAATTTTGATCTGTAGTTCAACTTAGAAGTGTAATTAGATGCACCTGTGTACATAAAACTACAGCATGTGATCCAATACAGATCAATGTCACTCCTAAAATAGAGCTAAGCCTAAATAACTTCATTTTAAAAAAGCTGTCTCTCTACTCCTTCCTTCTGAGGAGATACATGAGATCTATTTCCTTTCTCCTCCATCACCTTCTCCCTTTCTACGTCTTGCTTTTCACTTGCTCCATTTTGCGATCAATCTGGTGTTCATTTTATCTAATGAGCTCATTAGAATGTCTTAAGCAATAGTGATGGATTATAATGGCTTTGAAATATCCCACTGATTCCCTTCTGTAACAGGCCAGTAAAGTTTAGGCCTTCCACTGAACCTGGTCTCTTGAGATATGTCCCCCCTCATGGGCAACATCTTTTTTTTCTCCGTCTTTTCTTGTTTATCCCTGTGAATCCATATTTAAGTCTTTCTTTAGAACAGTGTGAAAATGCATAACTTTATTCACTCCTCTGCAGCACCTTTCTGCCCTCCCCACTGTTACATTAAGTCGTATTTTTTACACATTTTCACAGAAGAATGTGTGAAACCAAATGTTAAATTTAGAAATCCCATCATCCCACCATATCAAAACAAGGGGAATGTTTAAGTTGGTCAGTCTGCTGAAAGTCTTTAATTTTTATGGCTCCCCCTTTTTTTTAACAGCCATGACTGATGGCGCCGTGTGAGCTTAAAGCTGTGAGAGTCCCTGTTTGCAATGGAGGCATGTTCAAGGCTTCACCGGCTCTGGATATGATGCTGCTGTTTGTTTACTGTTTGTGTGTCAGCATTTGCATATGGAATTGCATGTGCATGACAGCTGTGGACTGTGTTGAATAAAAGAAATGAACACGCTTTACATCCATGCAGTTATTTCAGACTCAGCACAAAAGCTTGAATATCTTCAACAGTTTTAATGGTGCACTGCTCCGCTGGTGGAGGTTTTATTCCAAATCCTGTCCATAATCTAATGGCCTTTGAAAGTCTGCCACTTCCTCCTGGCTGACAGGTTGTGCATTTGGATCTAATTGAATCCATTTACATCCTGCACAAATGGAAAGCACATGGAGGCCATACCCACCTGGTTCTGATCAGCTACCGAGTTGGGAGAAGCACACTCTTTGGAGTATGCCTCGTGCCAGCAGGGATATGCTACGCAGTGAGGGAACCAGAAAGAAAGGGCACGTCTTGATAAAACACTTGGCTCTAATTTGAGCTCAGCTGTCCTTTCTGAAGCGTGGCTTGTCCCTGTGCTCTCAGGCTGTGTGTCATTACAATTGTTGTGCTATACCACCAGGGGGAGTCTGGCAGCAATTTTGAGAGTGCATTTTCAAAATATAGCTCTTTAGATGAACACTTCCTTATTTACTGATGTCACATGTGAAGTAGTTTTCCTCTTATGGTTGGAGTCTTAAGTTTATCTGGAGAGCATGTTCAAATTTGCAGTCCTTATTTTGACTATTTTTTTTGGCCTGGAAAATAATTAATTTATATTTCCAAACTTATCTTGATAAAACCTGAGTACACCATAAATGAAGATTCAATCTGGATCATTGCTGTTCAGTTTTTTTTAGGTTCAGATTTAATATAATGTCCCAAACACTATAAAGGACAGGGCAGTACTTCAAATAATGAATCACTATGTGAATTATGACTTGAAATCCTAGTTCCCCATGGCAACATTGTTCGACTGTCATTTAACCGAATTCAAAAGAACCTATTTCAAGTAAACCCAAGCCCAAATTACAGCAGCTACAGAGAGGGATTCAATTCTGCATAATTTAACATAAAAATAATCATTTTTAAACTTATTTTCTTTCTGCTAAAAAAAAAAAAAACACAAAAAATCACAGTAAAAATTTGACATGTAAGTGATTTTAAACTTAAAATATAAAAACAAATTAAAAACATTCTTCATAGCAGTATTAATTCACAAGTAAAACACTTAGTGTAGATAAGCTGAACACAGACTGATTTATAATAATCAGGAATATTTTCCATTCCAGTTCATAAATCCCTAAAATTAGAATACTAAATCAGATCAATAAAAATTATGTTTAATAGAAAAATTTGTATTTGATATTAAGCATGTTTTATATCTTTAAGGTTGTTTTTTTCAAAATGTGACTATATTCTCAAGCTTGGGTTCTCTTCCAGAGGCCTGGGAGATTGAGGGTTCCTCTTAGCTGTCACTAGAACTTTGGATCTCTGGACTGAGATCTGTAATGTTTCTCCACGTATCTGTTGGAGCCATTTCCAGTGTGGGAGTTACGGCCCCGAATGCTCCAAGGACCATGGGTACTACTGTTACCATCACCTTCATCTCTAGTTCTTTCCTGGGGCCTTGGTATTTTTCCAATTTCTCATGTTGTTTTTTCCTGATGTTTCCATCATGTGGCATAGCGACATCGATTGCTACGGCTGCCCTCTGCTTATCAATTATCACAATGTCCGTTGGGTTGGCAACAACCATTTTGTCTGTTTGTATCTGGAAGTCCCACTGGGTCTTAACTCTTTCATTCTCCACCACCTTTGGAGGTGGCTCCCATTTTGACCTGGGGCTCTCAGCCACTTCGTTATGACGTTCCATGTATTCCTCTCCTCCTAGTATCTTACACCCTACTGTGATATAGTGGATTATTTCTGGGGCCTCTTTGTATAGCCTACACCTGAGATCTTTCTTGGTATGGTAGCTCTGGATCTCTATTGCTCTGGGGCTCATGACCTGCTCCTCTGCTGCCATTACCAGTACTTCTGTACTGTCCATCGGCCTGGCCCTCATATCAGCCACTTCAGCTGTCTGTCGGTGGTAGATCCCATGCAGAGTTTTTTCCTCCCATGATGGTTCCTTCATTTCCAGCTTCCAATGTCTGAGACATTAACTTAATCCCTTGGGACAATCTTCCTGATGTATTCTTGGAGGTTGAATGTTTCATCTTTAATGGTGGCTTTGATGCTTACTAGGCCTCTGCAGCCTTCTTTGCATTTAGTGGATAGTCTGCGGATACTGGAGTTGGGGAATCCATCTTCCTTGGTGAGTAGCTTTAATGTTTAAACATCAGTGGCCTGAATTTCCTCCTTAGGCCAACT
>JAGKQL010005434.1:0-11551 GCA_018398635.1 Cyprinodon brontotheroides
ACATTTATTCACTAAAACATTTGAACATGAAGCGACAAAAAATCCAAAATACCCAAAAATACCTTCGCAGCCTCGTCTGTTAGCATCACAATACTTTAATTCTTTAGAAAAAAAGAGGAATTTATTTCCATAGGTTGAACAATTTTTTTAATGTTTAAAAGATTGTGATGATAAAAAGAAAGCATTATTATAAAGAGTCGTGGAGGAGTCGGAGGACGCTGATATTGACTGAAGGCTCTTAGAGCCTTTATCCGAGGCGCTCTGTCTTCAGTTTCTGAGCTGCTGTCATCAACACAGTGACTCCAAACGGGTGCCTGAACAGTGAAAGCCTCAGCAGGGCAGCAGCCCTACAAAGCCTGGAGTCATTAGGGAATGATTTCAGGATCGCTACGCTAATTGTCCTCGTCTTTTCAGACAGAGGAAATAAAAACCCAGCAGGACAGATTCCATAAACTGAGAAGAAGTCACAGTAGAGAGTAAAAGGCAGTTATGAACCTAAAGGGTGCAGACATCTATAAATGATATCAGTTATCTATAGAGGAGGTTTTCTGTCTCTGTAGGATAAAAACAAAGGAAAACACTTAGTTAGATATCATTGATCTGTACTGAAGCATCAGATGGAGACGGTCCCTTGAAGTGGACTTGGTTCTGATCTCTGGAAGAATGTGGATAATCCCAATAAATGAGCAGAGCTTCACTCAGGCAGATATGAAGCCTGCCACTAAATCCTGAATTTATTATATAGGCGAGTCGTGCAAACAGCTGAGCCGAGTGAGGCTCAGGGTTCCTGATTTGAATTCAGCAGCAGATGATTGAGTTAAAAAGCTCCTGTCCTTCTCCATGTTGTCAACGTTCATCCAGAAAGAATTCATGAACAGGAGAGACTGTTGCTGGAAACAGAGTAATACCTGCTGCAGCGTCGTCAGGGCTCTTCTTCTGCTGTTAGCTCCAACTTTACGCCGCATGGAGAACAAATCTGACTTCCTCTCTAATCTACAGTTGTAGCCATTCAACATATCTCCACTTTCCTTGATGGGTCCTTGGTTGGTCCTTGGATGGTCCTTGGCTGGCCCTTGGCTGGTCCTTGGTTGGTCCTTGGCTGGTCCTTGGTTGGTCCCTGGCTAGTCCTTGGCTGATCCTTGGCTGGTCTTGGCTGGTCCTTGGTTGGTCCTTGGCTGGTCCTTGGTTGGTCCCTGGCTGGTCCTTGGTTGGTCCTTGGCTAGTCCTTGGTTTGTCCTTGGCTGGTCCTTGGCTGATCCTTGGCTGGTCCTTGGCTGGTCCTTGGTTGGTCCTTGGCTAGTCCTTGGTTGTTCCTTGGCTGGTCCTTGGTTGGTCCTTGGCTGGTCCTTGGTTGGTCCCTGGCTAGTCCTTGGTTGTTCCTTGGCTGGTCCTTGGTTGGTCCTTGGCTAGTCCTTGGTTTGTCCTTGGCTAGTCCTTGGCTGGTCCTTGGCTAGTCCTTGGCTAGTCCTTGGCTGATCCTTGGCTGGTCCTTGGCTGGTCCTTGGTTGGTCCTTGGCTGGTCCTTGGTTGGTCCCTGGCTGGTCCTTGGTTGGCCCCTGGTTGGTCCTTGCTGGTTCTCTTGGCTGGTTCTTGGCTGGTTCTTATTGGTTCTTGGCTAGTCCTCTGGCTGGTTTCTGGCTGGTTTTTGGCTAGTCCTGGCTGGTCGCTGGCTGGTCCTGCTGTTGGCTGGCTGGTCTCTGGCGGGTCCTGGTTGGCCCCTGCTGGTCCTCGGCTGGTCCTTGGCTGGCTCTCTGTTGGTCCCTGGCTGTTCTTGGCTAGTCTCTTGGGCGGGTCTCTGGCTAGTCCTTTTGGCTGGTCCTGGCTGGTTATGGTTAGTCCTTGGCTGGTCCTTGGCTGGTTATGGCTAGTCCTTGGCTGGTCCTTGGCTGGTCCCCAACAATTCCTTTTTAAACATCAATCTTTGTACTTAAATATTCTTTCTGTCCCTAATGTTGTGGACATTAAGATCTAAAGCGCCACCTCCTGGTCGAACTCTGTAATTCAGTGAGAGGGTGGAGTCCAAGAGTAAAGGGATAGCAGACACGCCCAGGAGAAGGAGGGGATCACTCCAGTGGCTGGAAGTGGGCAGCCATTGGGCTGGCGTTTGACTGGTGAGGTCCATTTTGAATGGCTGCTGCTGCTGTAGTCAAACATTAACGTACGCTGCATTGGATGCTGTCTGCCTGTTAGATAACCTTGAAGTTAATAGCACTGCCAGTAAAGGCCGTTTTAATGGTGACTTTAAGTGTGACGGTCAGAAATGTTCAGCAGTAAACCTGTAATCACATCATAGCGACCGGACCCAGAGTCTCTGAAGGACTGTTGTTTCCAGACATAGATCTGCTGTTGGACGATGAAAATGATGGAAGGGAATTTTCTTTGCGTTGTGTTTGTAGATAGAGAATGCTAGAAAGGTTCAGACCACCAAGGTGTTCTCCTCAGCAGACAGATGTCCTCAGAAATCCTCTCCCTCATGTTGTCCTTCCTGCCTCTGTAGAGGTGACAGCTGATGCTGGACAGGCCTTTATTCTGCAGCTGCTCTCACTCTGTATTCAAACTGTTGATCTTCAAGTGGAGTTTGAGGACGTCTGGTAAAACACTTTACTCATGGGTGAAAACAGCAGTTTATTTCAAAGCACTGCACGGGCAGCAGCAAGGACACATCCATTTACTGCCATGCTATGCTCCTATTTTTTTAAATTTTGCAAATAGCTTCCTTCATCTGGTCTGCTGCCTCCTATAAATGCGAAGTGGTTCTGTGAGAGCAGAGGCCTCGGTCCAAGTGTCTCTTTTTCCTTGATAAGGTTCAAACCGTGGCTGTTTCCTGTCCTCTGCCAGCCTTGAATCCCATCGCCTCTCCTCTGTCCTTGACACCTCAGAGCTGCAGATTTTCTATCAGAGACTCTAAAGGATCCGAAGCTGTAAGAAAAGTTTCCTCTTTCCGATAACGAGGCTCTTGGCTGTAGCAGGTGTTTCTCACCTTGACCCCGACCACTTAGCAACAGTCTAGTGTGGAAAAGCGAATCCTCTGTGGCAGAAAGACTGGAATAAACCGGAGAAAAACCGCTGCAGACTTCAGGCTCTTTAAACAAGAACCTAAAACTAAATGTTTGACCATATGTCCTGTTTTCATTTCAAAACTAAAAAGCTTCAGTTTAAAGACATTTGTAGTTTTTAAAAGGATTGATATTATACACAGAAACGCGGCTTCAGGGAGGAGGAACTGTTCTTCGCAGCAATTCAGCAGCAATTCAGCAGCAATTTCATGAGTCTGACAGGAAAGAGAGACGCAGTTACAAAGTAAAACTCATTCGCTTTGGGGAAAATCCAGAATAAAATCTGTTAATCTCATGGAGAAAGAATCGGTTTGGAGTCGCACATCGTGTTTATAGTAAGCAGGACAGACTGGAGGAAAAACAATGAATGAAACATTAAAATAGAAAACTTTCCCCATGATAGGAGTTCAGAGGACAGAAAACGGATAAAGTATTGATCCTCTTTGAGCCTCACAGAAACCAGAATAAGGAGGAGCAGACAGAGCAGGTCAGCGCAGCGTATCTCTCTCACCTCTTTATGGAAAAAAGAAAGAAAAACTTGGATAAACTTCCCAGATCTCTCTGAGAATCACCTCTCTGCCTCAGTCACCATAGAAACCGTCCCACAGAATTTATTGCTGCGTTTTTCTTTTCTTTAGACGTAGATCTCATGTTTTTATCACACATCCATTAATGATATGTAATAATAAAACAACTATATTTGTTTTATTTTCTTATCTGTTATTTTTATTCACTTTTCTAAGGTCCACATTCTGTGAACACTTCTGCTATATAACCTTTTGCTGCTGGAGCACCACAGTTTCCTCATTGTGGGACAGTAAAGGGATTTTTCTATTCTATGTTTTTAAAGTATGAAAATTATCTATCTGTTCTGGTTTGAGATGCTGCACAGATTCGTTAAATGGGGCTTTGCTTTATAGTTTCACACAGGTGAAGTTTTTATTGATTTATTTTTTCATTTTTATTAATAACTTGTCATAATCTGTTCCAGTATAATGTGGGACACTGCTTTGATGAGTGTATAGCACAGAGGAAGAAGGAAAAATGCTCATATCTGCTGATCCTGCCTAGTCGGAGCCTCTCTATACGCAGTCAGTGGGACATAGAAAAATATCGGATCAGGGATTAAAAAGCCGCTGTGTTCAGGCTGTATGGGATCTGCCCAGATACCCAGTTACAGGCTCAGGTTTGAATTTCTAGGCTATCCAGGATGCTAACACCCTGCTCTCTAACCACTGGGGCTCTACCTCCCCCTATGGGTGGCAGTCTGTATCTGAAGCTCCGTTTTTTGCTAGTTTTGGTCATATTAGATTAAATTTTTCACTCTAGTATTTGTCTTTTCTGATGCTTGTTCTGACTGAGGCGCCGTCACTCTGGACCAGTTTGAATGAACCTTTAGGACTAAATGTAAGGATGAAGTAATAACTCCACTAGAAGCTCTGGACACGCTCTCAGGATGATGAACTCTCTGATAAAATGAAGATCATTATGGAAAACAGAGCATCCTCTTCTTGGGACTGTCGAAACAAGTCTTCGGTCAGTGGCTCCTCCAGAGCGGCTGTTTGACAGACCTCTACAGGAAGTCCCTCCTGCCTTCACCTATCAACAACTGCTTAATTAAAAAAAACAACTTACAAGAGCTGCAAGTTTAATTTCCCTTCGGATTGATAAATAAACACTGAATTATTTGATTATAATATTTTATGCTATTTTAGATTTTTCAGGTTTCATTCATTATAGGAATGAACTTTTTAAGGGATTAAAGTGAGTTTAGTCAAAGTGCTTTAAGCCAGGCTGCTCTGTGGGAGGAAGCCCCAGTATTATGGGATGGCCTGGTGTCCACAGACGCCTCCCTCCGTGTGTGAAAAAGTCATTTGTGTGGAATTGTGCAGCGGCTCAATTATTCCCACCATCAGCTGTCCCTCTGAACGCATGGCGCGCTATCACCGCTGCCTCGGCTGGATCCGGCGCCCTTGCTTTCTCCTCTCCTCACTTCATTAGATTTACAACATTCCGGCTTGGCTGGGAGTGTCTGGAAACACGAGCTGCGCCGACGTTAACCTGCAGAGAGCACAGAGCCCTTTGTTAGCTGCTGTCTTTTATTTCCTCTCCACCTGCATGGAGAACGCCTCCCTCCATGGAGTCTCCTCAGATATGCCTGCAGTTTTCAGAACTGGTCTGGGTTCGGTTAACTGCTGTCTTTCTGGAGGGAAAGGTTTGGCCCGAGGCCTGAAATCTGCAAACAGTGGAACTGGTCTTCATGAGACGCGGCAGTATGGTCTCAATTTAAGCCCAGAGACAGAAGACTCCATGGAATGACGTTGATGTTTACAGATGCAGAGATTTTGGGCTTATTTCAGAAGCTCATGTCCCTGTAAATGAAAATATCCACAATATGGAAAGGAGTTGACTCTTTTACTTTATGCTTCCATGAAAATGAACCGTTAGAGATGTGAAATCAGAGCCTGTTTTTCTAAAAGACAGGAAGGTGTCATGGATGGCAATAAAACCCAGTGGCTGTAGGGACTGACGTATCTGAACATGTTCCTGTTTTTAAGGTTTATTACAGGAAGAAAAGGCGCTCTAATCATTTCCTCTCTGACTAAAAAAACAATTTAATTACATTTCTTTGACATAAAGATTTCAGATCATCACCTTTATTGTTGGTTAATTATTAGCCATGTCGTCATGTAGCAGTGGGCGGATGCTAGGCTAGCAGCTCTGCGCTAAACTCAGATTTTGACCCTGATTCCTGAACAATTCTATTCAGTTTATTTCTATAGCTCCAATTCACATCATGTCATCTCAGCTCACTTTCCAGTTCACCAGATCATCCAGTCAGATTGATTCAAAGTTTTTTCTATCTAAGGAAAACCAGCTGATTGCATCGACTCATTGACTCTTCAGCAATCCCTCACACTAAGCATGCTTGTAGCGACAGTGGAGAGGAAAAACTCCCTTTGAAGCAGGAAGCCTCCAGAACCAGGCTGAGTGTGGCGGCCATCTGCTGAGGCCCACTGGGGTTCAAGGAGACAGAAACAGACATAGAAAAGAAGCATAGATACAAAAGGCAACTGTCAACCAAGCTCCACAGGCGGCCTCGTCCAGGAAACACACAGCCAGGCAGGCAGGAGCTCCAAACCAGCTCCCATGTCAGAAGAGGATGAAGAGAGCACATCCAGTTAGTCACAGTCAGAGCAAAACAGGACTACACTGGAAAACAGGCCAAGCTCCAATATCTAGAAACAAAGGTGTTGATGGCAGCAGCACAGCTGCCTGATATTTCTCTCCAGGATGGAGTCACAGCCAAACAGGAACAGACCAGATGAAGCTACTATGAGAAAAAAGACTTTAAAGTTGTTTTTATGCTAAAAATGGTTAAAATGGAGGATCTCCTCCTCACTGACCCTGAGCATCACTGATTAGACCAACTTCACCTCAGATCCGCCTCGATATGCCGGCAGGTGGGTTACGTGGAAACGCTGCCTTGCCCATGGGAATGTAAAGAACTTTCAGATTAGATTAATTTTCTGTTAGTCATTTGAACTCATATTAACGCTCCCTAATGTGTGTTTCCAGTAGAGCTGAAACAATTAATCAGATTAATCATTTATTGAAATAATAACTAATTTACTAATTGAATAATTGTTAACTGTATAGAGACTGTAAAACCTGCCTTTAGCTGGCAGAGCAACTCACTGAGAGCAGCAATTATACCGAGATTTAAAAAATATATAAACATTCTTCATTTTAGATAAAATGAACGTTTTCTTCTGTCAGTCTGCTCCATCCAGAACGCTTTAGGTGGAAAGGTTTTAGTTTCACCTGGTTTAATTTCATAAAATAAATCTTCTTTAAAACTTTCGGCTATCAGATTATTAATCAGAGAAATAATCGACAGATGAATTGATTTGCATAATAACCGTTAGTTAATAGTTTCCAGGATGCCGTTCTCCATCAGACATGAGGAAGCTGCAGCGGTGATGCTGCTCGCCTCTCTGGGATTCTCTGTGCATTGAATCCGTTTGGACGGGCTAACCAGGAACAG
Organism: Cyprinodon brontotheroides; assembly: GCA_018398635.1. Lineage (NCBI taxonomy): Eukaryota > Metazoa > Chordata > Actinopteri > Cyprinodontiformes > Cyprinodontidae > Cyprinodon > Cyprinodon brontotheroides. The sequence continues at coordinate 7,105 of JAGKQL010005434.1, forward strand.
CTCACCTCCTTCCTCTCTGATGCCGTCAGGATGTGAGGCTGGGAGTCGTGTTGCCTTTCAGGCCGACATGTAAACATGTCAGCGACGTTTTAATTATCGTAACAGACACACGGCTGGAAATCAGCCTGTGCTTATTGACTCTCCTCTCCTTCAAATGCTGTAAATGTGACGGCGCTCCATGGAGGAAAAGCTGCTGCAGCGTGATGGAGGCCTGGTGCTCCGAACACCGAGCATCTCAACCCAGACGCCACTGCTCTACAAAGAATAATTACTTCTCCCAACTCCCTCTCCATAATTAGTTACCACTCTTTTATCTTATCTAAGTGCGCATAATTATCACAGTCATCATATTATATTATTTCATGCATAATAAATGAACTCAAACTGTGTGGGGTAATTAGCATGTTCGGATATCAGCCTGATAGAAATGAGAGTTTGCTGCTCAGGATGTTCCTTAAAAAAAGGACAAAAGATTTTAAATATAAGAGGAAAATCAAACTGTCACATTAAAGCTGCCAGAAATCAGCTGATCTAAATAATAGAATGCATGTTTACATATGTGGAGGGGGGGCAGGAAGCCTCGGTTTTACGTCTTCATGCATATTTATTATTTATCACCGTTATCTTTGGCTCCTCTGCTTCCAGTCGTGTTTTTCTATTTTAAACCCATCTGGAAGGATTGATTTATAAAAGGAATTTTATGCTCATTGTTTTAGCTAACGGCTAACTTCCTGTCTGTGAAATGAAATGAAACGTAAAGCCATTTGCATTTTTATAGATTTATATGAAGTGCTTTTGAAATGTTTTCCTCTCTGTTGTTTAACCTGATTTATTTAACATGAATTCCAGTTTTTTTTAATCTGATTTCTTTGGTTCTTTTAGACGTTTTGTGGAAATTAAAAAGTCTTTGTCTTATCCTTTTAAGCCCATAGCATACAATGTGCGATATTTCAGTGGTTGTTCGCAGCTACAGCTCGGACTGTACGATAAAACTGCAGGGTTTAAAAGTTCACAGCTTACGATGTTTGTTCTCACGCTGTAACTTTCGTCTGGAGCTCTGAAAAGAACTCCTTGTTTGCTCAGGCTGCACATGTAAAAAGCTCAGAGTCAGTTTCCGACAGCATCTTAGATTTAGTCTTAGTCTTCACTGAGAATTAGTTTTAGTTGTATTTTAGTCATTTATGATGATATGTGATAGTTTTAGTGGGTTTTGAGTCGACTAAAACTTAAGTGAGGATCACTTATCTCTAGTTTTCCCAGCTCTATCCTAGATGCTACAATAGCCTATAGGTATGAGAATGCTGCCGCCGTGCAGATCATCATTGCTGTTGGACAGAAAACTTTCATCTGTAGAATTAGAATAAAACGTTTTTATGAATTAATGCCCTAGTTTATAAAAAAAGTGTCTCAGAAAAGCTGTGAAAATAGCAGATCTAGTTCAACACATCATATTGGTTAATATAGCACACAGAGAAGCTAACAAGATGTAGAATAAAAGAAAGGTTTTAGACATCCAAGGTTTCCATCAAACATTTTTCTTTCTACTTTATCAATTTTGGCTTTTTTTCTGAGAATTTCCCCCTTAGTTCCTTCTGCTCAGAGGTCATTGGAGATTTAAATTCACAGGGTTTAGATATAAAACAAATAGAGAGAGAACCTCCATCATTGCCTTATAATGCCATGGCAACCCAGACCTAAACTGAATAAATATGCTACTAAAATGTTGAAATATTTAAAGAAAATGTTTTAATCACAATACAAGGAAACATTTCCATCATATTTAAATAGAAACGAGAACACTGAGAGAGAAATATTGAAAGATCTATGTACCTTTTCATCTGGATCTTTATCAGGAAATAAACAGAATGCTGCAATGAAATATCTGCATTGGATATAATTTAGGGATTCCTTAAAATGTTTAGCATCACCTCTTGTGAGCTGGAAGAAAAAAAACTTTGATAGGTAGACAAAGGGATTTGTTAGGTTTGGCAGAGGATGATCAGCCACGTCTAGTTTGTATTAGGGTAGCTTAGAGCAGGAAGAGCCATGCTGCTGAACGCGAACGGTCAGAGAGGAGCGTGAAGCGCCGATTCGGAGCTAAGCTGCGGAATGACGTATTTCTGCACAAGCACAGCTGGAAGATCAGAGCAATTCGTAAGAAATGAAAGCGCAGTACTGGACTATTCTGGATTATTTTCTCAGACCCGCTGCCGCCATGATGCATCTGTGTTCCTGCAGCATGTGTAGTCATGTTTTAGTCTTGAAACATCCATGTTTAGCTCGTCAGTTTTCGTTATCGTCATAAAAAAAAGGAGCATCAATGAAATGATTTCGTCCCTGTTCAACACCAGGATTTGCTCAACACCACCTTAAGAAGGCCGACTGACTTTCAAACATGTTTGATTTTCTCCCAAACCTCGACCATTCCTGATGGGGAGGTGGTGCTTAGAGGCTGATTCCCCTCTCAGCATACCCCCTGTACACCACAGGATGCACCATATTCAGGCTATAATAGTCGGCCCTTACTCCAAAACATCATTCCCTCGCAGACGACTGGAGAATCAGCCCCAAAAGGGCAGAAAAACGGTCCAGTTTACGGTTGGTTATTTTAGTTGCCAGAGAGATCCTGCATCTGGATCAGCAGACCGACTCCAGATTGGTGTTATTTTCTTTCCTTCTATCATTTTATACTTAGATATGTAAGTGTTTTAAACTAAAAAACTAAATATCCAGGCAGATCATGTTGGTGTTAGTTTGAGGTGCAGGCGGCTGCAGCAGCGGCTCTTCCAGTCTGAGTGAGGTCATCCTATGAGGGGAAGTTTTTCCAACTTAACGCTGCTTGGAAAGCATTTACAGAAGGAAACCTGTCCCCATCCAACTGTCAAACTCACTCCCCTTTATAGCGCTGAAGTCTCACTGGGAGATTTTTCTCTAGATTGGTTAGAAACTGGAAGTTTTACACATCAGCTTCTTTCACACTCAAGGTTTCACTTTCTTTTTGACAACAAAGCTGTTTTTGGCAAATGCCAAAAGTCCACAAAACACAAACATGATGAGCTTCTCCTTTCCTGGAACACGTCCGGAGCCAGAGAGGCGTTATGGAAAGAAGAGAGAGTTGGTGTCAGAGATGATTCAGTTATCCTCCGGAGATCACACCTGACAGCAGCTCCCAGCAAGGCCAGGATTTACCATCAGTAGGGTTGGGAATTGAAAAGATTTTCACGATTCCGATTCCCTTTTCGATTCTATGAAACGATTCGATTCTTTATCGATTCTTTTTTCGGGATTCCTAATTTGGGGAAAAAGGAGAACAAACAGTTTGATTATCAGCATCAACTTTGTTTTACTTAACTATTTGCAACAATCTTACAAACTCAACAAGATCAAGATCCGTCCACAGGAAATGTGAAACTGGAGTAACATCTGTGTTTAAATGAAAAATGAATACTGCTGAATTCAAACTTAATAACCAGCAATGTCTAATAACAAATGATGGGATAATAACCTATTTTGTAAATAACAAAAAATACTAATTATAAAAAAGTAGTAGGGAAAATTAACAGTTCTTTTGCAGAAAGATGAGCATATCTGCTTTTCTGGAAGGATACAGGATCTTTCAGGGCTTATGGTGTCTCCAGCCGTGGAGAACACCCTCTCAGATGGGGTGGAGGAAGCCTGCACACAAAGGTAGTTTTCAGCCAGTCCAGATAGCAAAGGCAGCGTATCTTGCTTGTTCCCACCACCACAGTGTGGCGCTATCCCTACAGGGGATGGAGGGCAAGCTTTATAGAGCTGGATTTCCTGATCTACCCTCTGGGCTAAGGAAAGGCGGGGCTTTGATTCACAAAGTGACCGCCTTCCAAAGCTGTCTTCCTCCTCGAATAGTAGTCATACTCCCCAGAGCGGCTTGCTAGGCTCTGGTGCTGCGGGAATGAAACTACGTAACTGGCGTAAAAGCGTGGCGTGGAGTGGGTGCTCCCCAGAGCGGCGGCTCTTAAGCTCTGGTGCTGCGAGATGAAAAGAATGCGTTCAGCGAGCTGCCAGACGATGCCATGGAATCGGAAAATACGGAAGCCGGTTCGGAACAGGAACGGTTTTGATTCATCTAACCATCAGGCAATAAAACTCAGGGTGCCCTAGGGCCCCAAGTTCCTGGGGGACCCATAAAGCTCTCTGTTTACATGTATGGTTAATACAATATTCCTTATTTGTGCACATTAATTATGTTTTGATAAAATCCATCAGAGCGCTGATAATATTAAGTGTGTCTCAACCCCCCCTTCAGTGTCCACCATATTGGATCAGTCCATTTGCTGCACATGTTCAGAAAGGTCCAAACAGACAGCAGCAAACCATTTGAAAACAAACCATGCAAAGAGCAGTGTTGCTCTTAGCGACATTTTGGAGACAACATCTAAAAGCAGCGAACTCTGCTCTCCAGAGCGAG